>JAIFZK010000227.1:4865000-5035000 GCA_027481765.1 Tenualosa thibaudeaui
ACCCATAAAGTTTTATCTTTGGGACATCCTAATATTAAAATATACTTTGCATAACTTCTTACCACAGTAGAAGCCCATGACGGCACGGCCTGCGATGACCATGATGTGGGCTTTACCCATTTTAGCCAGGCCCATAAGAAGGCCTGCAGCAATAGCCAGGACATTCACAGCTAGCATGCCTTTAATCCTGGTGGACAGGGAGAGGCATTAGCATCCTGAAAAACTGGGGTATGTGACAAAACTATCATTCATCACACTTTGAATGAATTTTTGTCTCGTTACTCCACTTGATGTTTTAGTGTCATTTTAAACACAGTACTCAGTACATGAACAAACAAACACACAATATGACATGACATAATCAAGAAAATGACTAAGAAAAAAAACATCTTGACATTATGATTGTAGGATGAGTGGGCCACTTCCAGACCTGTTCTCACCTTCCTCGGAAGTCAGCCACAAAACCAACTAAAAAAGAAGAGACCATTCCACCGACAGAAAAAATGGCTACGGACAAGGACCAGTACATGATCACTGAGGGATGGACCGTCTCTGGTTCGGTGGAGTTGCCAAGCTCCATATGCTCCAAGCTCCATAAGTCCTCAGGCTCCACGCCAAGAGAGCGACTGTAGTGTTTCTCGATCACCTGCCAGCACATCAAAAGGTCTTAATTGCTGAATGTGACATTCACCAATATCATACCCACTATAATCAATTTGAACATTTATTTGGTCAGTACATTCACATTCTGCTTTAGCATTTTACAACAGGAATACTCCCTTCACGGTTTATCTGGTGAGTCATCATCTGTGATGCAAGTTTTATTTGTGCATGACTGCAGCCTTTCATAACTACTCTTACCAACATTTACTTTATCTAATTGTGACAAAGTACAACCTGTGTCCATGCCAGTGTTCTTGACCTTGCCCTGTGTCGGATGATGGGTGACACACACAGAACATTACCGATTCATTACATAAATGATGAAAGCTCCAGGTGTGAGGCTGTATTCACAGGTCAGACCCTCCAGGTCAGTCTATGATGTGTTTAAGGATTAAAGCTTTATGGTTCACCTTCTGAGGAGCATTGATGACCCCAAGGCTGTAGCCATATTGCAGAGATCCCAGTACTGCAGTGAACACGGCCAGGACCAGGGTCCCAGAGAGTTGCTGCAGAGTGAATGCCGTAGCCCATCAGCAATGCATACACACATACAAACACATTTAGAGAGACTGCACAAGGCTACATACAATAAATACAAGGCAAAGGGTGAGAGGTAGCAGTCACATGATGCCTTTAGGGGAAGTAAGATATGCACCATAGCAAAATCTGATTTCAAGAGTATGCATTTTCATGTAAGGCACAGTCAAATGCATGACATTGTTCTCAGCAGCCCTTAAATTGCAAATGATTTTAATATGTAGGAGCCTTCTCTTAAATTATTCTTGTATCCATAATGTAATAGTAAAACTTATATTTATTATAGTCTATTCCCCAAAATCATGACACAGAATTAAGTTTACATTATTTTAAAAAGGCTGCTCTGTTTTGTATAAATAAAAGTAATAAAGTCTATGAATAAGGCATTGCTCTGAAGTACAAAACAAATGCATTTCCAAGTATACCGTATAGCCTACCATTTTTTTGGGTCTTGCACTGTAAATGACTTGTGGAACCCATGCACATGCTAAACCATGTAATACAGAATTGCTATAGAAAAAAATACTTCAAAGGCAAAATGGGTAAAAAGATAAAATATTGTTTGTGTCTATACATTAATACTTTGTGTGAATGCTACGTGACGCTCTCAAATAATTATTGAATTGAATTATTGAATATAAAATATTTAAGATATTAGGACTTTTTTTTGAAGAGCAACAAATAAAATTTACATGTTTTAAAAGCATTGATTTAGCAAGTCAAAAACAGTGTATTATTCTACGACATCTATTATCCATTGATATTATCCATTGTCTGAATTTCTAATAGTTATTGAACTAACTTCAAGGTCATGTGTGTGCAAAGTAAAAAGAGGGATTTACTAAGAGCACTTTACCTTGCCAGAATCCATTTTGGTTCAGCTCCCTGTACAAGCAGGACACAAGACTACATGCTGCTTTTCCAGGTAAATAATCAATCCTGTCAGTTCATGCAGTAGCCACTCTCCCAACAGATGGGGTTGCCCGCCCCCATCCCCCACCTCTGACCCCAACATTCACATGGTAGCGCAGCACTCGTCATTTGTTTATATTACAAATTTGAAGACAATTGACAAATCAGTTAACAATCAATCTGTACATTAGACATCACATTACATAAAATATATTAGTAATTATTGTTTTGGAAGATGTCTGAATGCTGTATGAGATACATGTCTCACTCCATTGCATGCTTTGGTTTTCAATATCTGCCTGAAATTAGCAGGTGGAGGAAAACACGCTGAAATAACATAGTTAATGATACACCTTCATGGGATGGACCAAAGTCTGAGGGTCGATTAACACGAGTGATGAGACAAGGCCAGCACACACACAAACACACAAATACAAACGCACACTAACACACACACACCGAAGTTACTATGTTCATCTTACACAATAGGACACAGGACAAGACAAATTAATAATACTTATTGATCTTATCTTTATTCTTTAAAAAAAAAAAAAAACTAACCAACATAATACAAGACAACCATTTATGCCTTGTGCCGGTGGAAAACATGAAAATCTCCTTGAAAGAAATGCCAAAAAGTAAAACACTATACCAACCAATGTTTGAAGTGATTAAAGTGTCAATGCTACCAGAGCTGAAAGTAAAACGTGACAAAGCATAGTGACAGGAGAGTCAGATTCTCTTTCCAACTCTCAAGCACTGGCTAACACAGTGTTTCGCCCAGACAAAAACTCACTCACTCACTTACTCATTCACACAAATGTGTACCACACAAACACCTACAGCAGGACATCATTATTGCTAAAACTCTATATCAGGAGTGCAATGAGCCATTCCACATAACTTTTCTCTTCGTCTGTTTAAATGTATGACTGAAATACAAACATACAGTGTGCAAAAATGACAGATGACCCCAAAGAGATGCACTCTAAGGGCCTACAGGGGACAAAGACCATTTCAGTGTATGTGAAAACAACAAACAGTTGTGATGGATTTATCATGAATGTACCAGAAACAAACCTTGCACTGCTAGCTTGTACTGTGGTCACTTCGTGGTGTAAAATATTCAAAAACATAGCACCTCCCTCATCCTAAGCAGTCAAAAAGACTAATCCTGTTTGAAGATTCTGCAACTCAGGATTACTCCTCAGAAGTCTCCAGCATTTGTTTGAATGCAGTACTATGGCCTTGATATGGTTTCTGAGCAGCCAGAAAGTTCTGAAAGAATGGCACAAGTGAAGGTATTCTCAGATCTACATGACAGGAAGTGGGACTAAGATCAACACCAGAGAATATGGGGCTTGCACACCTGAGACTGTATGCATGACGTCACTATGAAGCTCCCTCCCTTAACATCTATTCCCTTCCCAAAAGGGCTTTCCCATCATGGGCTAGCTTAGCTTTGCCTAGCCATTCTTAGATCAAACAGCATTGAATGGCTAAAACAGCTTTGAACCTTAAAAGTAGGCCAACACATTTCCACTTGCTGCATTGTTATTTAATCAGACTTGACTTGTGTCTACTTACATTTTGAAAGTAAAAACAATTACTGTATAGTCTTGGTCACATTTACAGTGTTAAAACAAGGTTAATCTTTTCCCCCAGTAGGCATAGAAAGGAATTCTTTAGACAATTTTAATTGTTTTTTCACCATGGCAGGCGATATATCACCAATCCGCCGAGGACACTGAGAATGCAGAATGATTTTAAACTGCATCTGTGACAGAAATGTATACCAAATCATAACAACACATGATCATTTAGATGAATGTACAACGCTGTGAAAATCAGCTGCGATGTAAGGTCTCTCACTCAGCCTCTGCATTAGGCTACTGAAAAGAAATAACCAGACACATGATTACGAGGTAGGTCAATTACAGTCCCAATGTGTACAGTAGCAGTGAGCTTGAGGCAGGCAGCCAGTGTTATCATCTGAGGCTTGCATGGCGGAGTTGTTCTGGAGATACTGACATTTACGAAGGGGGGTGGGTCGAGAAACAATTGCTGGCCCGGGAGGTGAGGCGGTCCAACTTGAGACACGTTGTATGTCAGTTAAGAAATCCAAGAGCACAGGATCTGGACTGTCCTCCACAGAGGCCTGAGCTAAAGACAGCAGTGGTGAGATGGAGGTTGAGATGGGGGCAGAAAGAGCACCAGTGCCAAGAAAGGCCACAGTCCTCAATACAATGTAGGGATTGTGCTCAGGTTCACCACAAACCTGCTGGTATCCTCTCCTTCCCACAACAATGTATCACTGGAGCTGTGTGAGTAAAACAAGCAAACAAACTAAAATAAAACAAAACTAAAAAAAAACAACAACAAACTTATCTCTATAGATTAAAACATCAAAGGTCTAGAAGTTTCCCTTGGTCTGGGGTTGCTTCTTTATTTTTTATTTTTTTAATTTCAATCTTTTAACATTCCCCCCAACATACGCGCGCGCACGCACGCGCACACACACACACACACACACACACACACACACACACTTTCTGTACAACTTGACTTGCTGTGATCATTTCCTGACAACAGCACTTTCTCCACAGGTTTAAAGTCCCATTGTAAGGTGTGAGGGTGGAATAGCACACATAGGAGGTTAGCGCCACGACAGAGGAGGCTCTATGGTCAAAGTTTCATTTCACAGCAGCAAGGCCCTCTGGCTCCCCCTTGCTGGAATAATGGAGAACAGGAGCTCAGGAGTCACAGCTCTCATTCACCAGAATCATTTTTGCGGCCTCCTTATCTGAGAGATTGATAGGAGGGGACCCTGGAGATCAGGAAACGTGATCACAGTCTGAGGCTCCTCAGTGTCTCTAAAACTGTAGGCTTTTTTATTCTTTGTTTTTCTTGGTTTGTTGAGATAACTGTACCTAAAAAGACAAAATAAATCATAGACGCCATCTTGGCTCCTAGTGACTGGGGTTGCCTGCCACAGTGGTGCTGACCCGGACAGGAGGTTCACAGCTTCACCAGTTCATCATGGAGTTCCTGTTGAGTGTCATGAAGAACACCTGACTGCTGCCCCCTGAGCGGACCGAGGCAAAAAACACCTGCAGGAGAGAGGGTCAAAGTGCAGTGTGGAGAGCAGAGGTCAGAAACATTAAATACAAAGCAACAGGTAGCAGCATCATAAAATGGCCGGGTCTGAAAAAGAGACCCTTTCTGTGGGTTCATTAAACTGTATTTTTGCGTAACATGTTAGCTATACAACAAAGTTAAATGGAAAATGCTACACAGCAAGAATGCTATGGGGCAGACTTTACCGATATTAATGTCTATCTCCATAGGGAAGCTTTGTTTCATTCTTGCTTCTGGCATGACAGCTACCTCAAAGTTGCACTGATTTTTCCCCATTTTTCCCCTGCTGACAGCACTCAAACATCTGTGACAGCAGGGCTCCAAGTTCAAATGTACAGGAGTTTCTTTTTAAATTGCATCAAACAGCAATTTATATTCCCATCACCAAGCCTGTCACCATCCAAAATAACTAATTCAAATTCAGGATATCAAAGCAGGTTTACAAAAACGAGGCCATTTGTTCTTGGTCTGCTTGTTTCTTTAGCGGGCTTTGTGATCATAACTCAAGTGAAAATGTGCTTTACATAATAGTCAGCCAGCCTGGAGTGCCTTCATGGGCTGCATACTAACTATAATGTGTGGCTACTCCAACACACCACCAAGTCTGGAACTTTCTACGTGCTGCTGCTACAACCACAGTGACAGCTACTGGTTCTGCACCAGGACACGCAAACACTGAGGGCAGCTACCTTGTCATTCCTCTCGCAGAGGAACTTCAGACGCTGTGCTCGCTTGTGCATGAAGACCCCATCCAAGTGACCCGTCTCCACTGAGCGGATCTCAATGGCCTTCTCTCCCCAGCCCATGATCTGATTGGAGTGGATATAAGCTGTGAAAGAAACAGACAACAAACAAGCATAAGTCCAGCATTACATCAGCACAGAGCAGCTACAATATATTTAGCTCAAATTATGTCAGATTGATTTTTTTTCCCTGTGACTCGTCCTCACTTCAAAACTCAGAGAGTATTGTATTGCTTTCCCTGTAGACTGTGTGTGAAGGCTGATAAATTAATTAAGGGTGAACCTCATTTCAAATTGTACACAAAGGATTTTCTCAGTAAAATTCACTCATTAATATTAAATGCCCAAGTACAAACCCCAGCTGTAAATGATGTGCTGTATTCCAAGTGTAGCACTGATCTGTAGTTTAGCAGCCACAGCTAAAGGCTAACAAGATGGGTAATTAGCACTACTGCTGTGCTACACGGCCTTCGTGAATTAGTAATCCTAATAAACCCAGTTGATCAATTGAATTATTATTATTATTATTATTAAGTTTCAACCACAGCACATATCTAAATTCTTGTGTGACTCTCATGCTTGCAGTGAGCATCAATATACTAGACATACTAGACACACACACACACACACACACACACACACACACACACACACACACACACACACACACACACACACACACACACACACAAACACACTCAACTGAAATACATCACAACAGAGTCAGAGTTTAGTTGAAGTTTGAATGATATTAAACTCAGACTGAACCCCCAGTAATCTCCTCCCCATGGCTTCTGGCAGCCACGTGTTTGGACTGTTTGATTGATATTTTTTTTAACACTGCAGCTAACACAGAAAGCTTAGTGGAGTCACCAGAGATGGAGGGAGGCTCAACATCTCTCTGTTGAGGAACTGAATCCGACTTAAACACCCGTTAACTTTAATGTGGTGTATCCGCAGACATTGGGTTGAGATTGCGTCTATACTGTTAATGCTCTTATGTAAACTAGCTGTGATATTCAGAACGGCTCCAGGGGCGCTGGATGCCTTTGTGCTGACCTACATATGGGCTCTATTCAAAACTGCACTGGGTTGTGCTTGGGGACCACAAAAAAAGGGGGAGAAGTGAAACAGTTTATTGTCCCTGACTTGGACGTGTGCGGCTGTAAAGACTGTGTCCTCACCGACGGAGGTGGGCATCTCTCCCCACTGCAACACCACGTCCTTGGTGATGCGGCCATACGTGTTGACGTACACGCCCTCGTCCTCATAGCAAAGCAGCATCTCCATGCCGTCGGTCTTGGGGAGCACCACGATGGCATGGGGTGTCACTGTGCTCTGGATCTGGAAGAGAAAGAGAGAGAGACAGAGAGAGAGAGAAAGAGAGAGAGAGAGGCAAGCAAAAAAGGGGAACGAGACAAGAGAAAGGAGAAAAGAAAGAGAGAATAGGACAGAGGGTGGGGTAGAGCGAGAAAACAGCTGTTAGCTCCTGAACAGAGAGCAGCTTCTGTCAGTGCTTCCCAAAGGCCACCTGATGGCAGTAGAACCCCCAGCAGTAGCGGGAGCAGTCCCTCACTGTCCCATACACACACACACACACACACACACACACACACACTACAGAGGGTCTTATCAGCTAAGTCATTCATAATAAGTCATACTATGTTCACTACAGCACTGCCTATTAAAGGCCAATGTTCAATGTGAGATTAGGATATGTGTAACACAAAAAGCAGTTCACCTAACAGCTACATTTTACAGCACAGGACTGAAGACCCTCTCCCCTATTACTGTCATATGGCACAGGGATTTTCTTTCTTTTTTGCCTACAAGAGCTTCACTGATTCCCATGAACTGACTAGACAGTGAGCACAAAGGATCATAACCTAAAGTATGTTTGTGTGTAGGAGTGTGTGTGTGTTTTCTGTATGGCTAATTCTGCCTCAGCAGAAAGCAGGCACTCCTCATCAGTCAGAGCAGCCACTGTGCTGTGCTGTGTCTGTGCTCAGACCTGTGCTGTGCCGTGTCTGTGCTCAGAGCTGTCCTGTGTCTCTGCTGTGCTGTGTCCAGAGCCGTGCTGTGTTTGTGCCAAGAGCTGTGCTGTGCTGTGTCTGTGCTCAGAGCTGTGCTGTGTCCTTGCTCAGTGCTGGCTTACATGGGAGGGGATGTAGATGTCATAGGGGTTCCCAGAGTCCACGTCAATGACATGGAAGCCCACAGTGGAGCCGTAGATGACCTTGAGTCGCTGACCTTCCTCCACTGTCAGGTCCACCAGCAGAGGCCTCTGAGGCAGGTCTGTGAAAGACTAACAGAGGCAAAGAAAGAGGGTAAGAGAAAGCAGAGGAGAAGGGCAACAAGCAGACAAAAAATGTTTGCAAGGGGCTTCCAAGCTGAAGATTCAAGTGTTAAACTGTTATTACAACCCCTAGAACTCAATAAAAATCAACGTTGTATGGTAATGTCAGGGGCTTAGACATTGGCATATTGCTCTCATGATTTATTCATAGTTCTTTCATTTTATGGCAATTTCCATTTCATAGTCACATCAAAATAGGAATAAAAAAAACGTGTGGATGTGTGCATCAGAATATGAGAGCGAAAAAAAGAGAGAAAAAAATCAACACAGCACTGTTGTTACCTTGAAAGCCATGAATTTATGGTAGGGCTTGGGGGCCCAGGCGTAAATCTCCACCGAGTTCTTCAAAGCAATCACCAGGAATTTGATTCGCTCATATTTCACTGGGGAGGCAGGAAAAGCAAATAATCAAATCAAAAGCCCTTTCAATTAAGGGACCAACCCTCTCCTCCCCTGACACGGTCGCTACCCACTCAGTCACATGCTAGCCCTTTAAACATGGGATCACTGAAACATGGCATGTTGCATGGCCTGCAGCAGAGCAGAGAAAAGCACAGCACGACACACAGAGTCCAACACTCTGGCATTCACATCTTAGCTGACTCGCTAAGCAAACCGAGGCACAGGCTAAAATTTCCCTCCACTGTGTAAATCCAGCCAATGACTAACAATCAGGGGCTTAAACAAAGTCCAATCTGTTACAGCAGGCTCTCATAATGCCTCTTGAAACCTGTCCCAGGGCCAGACTCTAACAAAGCTTGCACAAAACAAGTTCTCTCAGCTCACTTCACTCAAAAACACTCAGTCACAGGCCCGATGCATGATAAACATGTCAGACATCTGAGACATCTGTCAGACAACACTGAGCTACAAAGTTATGTTCTGCCTCTATGTGTTGGAAGTTCTGCATATCACACTGTTGAAACCTGCTTGATCGCAGGTGTAACTTGCTTTTAAACGTGTTCACAGAACTGATCATGTTCACAATGTGTTTTTCCTTACCCTGCAGCTCTAGATTCAAGAGCTCATTTCCATTTACCGTAAGATGAAGGGGTACACTGATAGAATAGCTGTGCCACCACTACTAGCAATTGTAGTGCAGCAGCAGCT
Source organism: Tenualosa thibaudeaui (assembly GCA_027481765.1). Classification (NCBI taxonomy): domain Eukaryota; kingdom Metazoa; phylum Chordata; class Actinopteri; order Clupeiformes; family Clupeidae; genus Tenualosa; species Tenualosa thibaudeaui. Next base: position 4,874,460 of record JAIFZK010000227.1, read on the forward strand.
GCTATGACAGTTATGAATAATGACACTTGTACACTAGAACACTAGAAAAGATAAACTTTACAGTCATGTCAGGTAGTAAGAGCACATGGCATATTTATGACCCCTGTCAATCTTACAACAGAAAGGTTCAGAGCAGTGTTGGCACATACTGTAATATATGAGTAGAGATAAGAAGCAGCACATTCATCTTCAGTTATACACTAAAAAACAAACACACTTTGTGTGGTGAAGCAATTTCTGCTGAGAAATATGCTATAAATATATATGTGTATATATATTATACATGTATATAAATATATATGTATTTACCACACATTGTCCATTTTTTTAACATGGTTGTTCCTCCAACATTTGCCATTGTTTAGGCTGTATCCCCCAGAGGTTCTGTGACCATGTGGGACCTACCAACTTTATAGTGCACACAGCCCTCCAGCTCCCCAACTGTGATCCAGCCCTGTTTCTTCTCCACCTCTGGGTCGTTGTGCAGGATCCGATTCCTCAGCCAGGACAGGTAGTACACACGCAGTTTGTTCTTCTTGCCTGCAAGCAAAAGCACAAGTAAAGCATGAGAACAACCGGAAGGGCATCAGCAATATAAAAAAGGGAGGGAAAAATAGAATGACTGACAGACAGTTTTAGGGAGACCCACCTGAAATGGTGACCAGCACATTAAGGCCCTCTAACACGTCCATCTGCTGGAAGCGGCGGCGTGTGATGAGGTTGTAGACCTTGCCCTGGCCACTGCGGTCCAGAAGCATCAGGCCATTCTCTGTTCCCACCAGCAGGTTGACACCTGAAGACAGACAGGACAGTCAGCATCTCTCATTGTTGTCAGAGGTTCCGCACACATCAGTAGATACATGCATGCACACACACACACACACACACACACACACACAAAGACTGACAGCTTACCCCACAGAGCAGCACACAGGATCTCGGAGTTGAAGCGCTTCTTGTACTTGCGGATCTCGGGTGTGTCGCTGTGCGGGCGAATGTTGGTGGGATTGACGTTGACCACAGAGATCTTCCTGGCCTCACTTAACTTGGCCTGCTCCTGCCTCAACAGCTCATTTGCAAACAGGGCTACAGGGAGGGGCAGAGAGAGGGAGGGAAGGAGGAAGAGAGTGTCAGACAGAGAAAGAGAAAAAAAAGGGTGAGTTATCAATATTGCTGGACTCCATGCAAAGTTTCAGGCAGCCAAGGCCTACTGGTTAGGGCTCCAGGCTCGTATCTAAAGGGTTGCTGGTTTGATCCCTGACCAGTGGACCATGGCTGAAGTGCCCTTGAGCAAGGCACCTAACCCCTCACAGATATAACAGGCTGCCAACTGCTCTGGGTTAGTGTGTACTTTACTTCATTGTGTGCTGTCTGTGTTTCACTAATTCACAATTGCATTAAATGCAGAGACCAAATGTTCCTCACAGGATCAAAAAAGTATAAATTGCGAAAAAGTCCTTGACTGATTGATTGGTCATAGCAATGTCCAACAATGCTTTGATGATTGATTGACTGATTCATTGATGAGGTTCTGTACCTGCAGCTGAGTTCTCACTGTCGTCATCGGAGGGAGAGGTGGGGTAGACGCGGGGATCCACAAAGGGTGTGAAGGAGGCCTTAGAACCTCCGCTCTTTGCAAACTGTAGGCAAAAGTACACAAGAATAGTAGCGTAAGAAGGCAAGCCACATGACAGTGTGTGTGTATACAAATTCTAGCCACTGTTCTTGATATAACAAAGCAAAGTATTGTCCATTACTGCAGAATACAATCCCACCAGACTAGAGTACAGTACAAAAGTGCTCATTTGAGGACAAAAGGGTCTCATCCACCATGTTGACCAGCACAATCTTCACTCCAAACACTTTGTCAGGACATGAGTTTTAAAGAGCTGCCCCGGGTTCGCTCTGACAATGACCCTCCAGAGCCAAATCACCACCCACCTCCTCCATGGCATTCAGGTCTGAGGGGTGCAGGCCTGTGAGGCGGCCCAGGCCCTCTGTAGGCGTCCCAGCTGGGGAATGGCTCTGTTGGACCAGGTCCGGCAGGTTTCCGTGGCCAGCAAAGCCATTGCTCTCTGAGTGAGCAGAGCGCTTCCTCTCACGAGTCTAAATAGGCAGGACACATGACGTTTAAGTGAGGAGTGTGTCAATATACAGCCTTTGTATACTGATCACTGAGGGTCTTTGGGAAATGCAGCAGAGCAGTGTCTTACCTCTCCCAGCATCAGTGTGTCATCTTTGGAACCATTATTGAGTGAATCATCATTTCTACCTCCATAGGATTCATTATTTCCCTGTACCGAGGGCCTGATGGGAATATACAGTCAAATCAAACACACACACACACACACACACACACAGAGCATTCATTTCAGATCATTCTTCATACATACATTCTAGAATTGGTGATACAACTGCTTAGATAAAGAGAAAGTGTGGAGGTCTGTTAATATGCAGTTGCACGTATGTTTGTAGGTTTGTATATTTGTGTGTCTATGATACATATATTTGTTTGTTTGTATATTTGTTTGTGTGTGTGTGCGTGCGCGCTGATGCTCACATGATGCGAGGGATGTCACTGACGGGCACTGTGCCATCGTGAGCCACATTCTCCCCATCCTCCTCTTCGCTGCTCTCCGACTCCTCGCTGGAGGAGGAGTAGTCGGTCACTTTAATGGGGGGACGGGGTGCATCGTCCGTGCGCAGCTCACGTAACTCCCTGGCCAATGCAGTCAAGTCCTTTTACCAAAGAGCAAGAGAGAGAGAGAGAGACAGGCAGACAGACAGATTAGCACAAGTTGAACTGACAAAAAACTACAATTTTGGGAAGGGTCAAGGTCATGCCAAGGTCATGCACAAAACCAGCTAGTCTGAAAGCATGTCACACTGAAACCTGGGACTCCAACAAACCATTATGGGGGAAGACTAAAGCTCTTAGGTTGCACTAAACCACACAGACTCGCTCCTCTCCAGCCCTGACATCTACACAACACTGCATACACTGACATACGCAAGATCAGCAGTGCATCTACCAAAGATCATCTGGATTTTTTTTTCTTTTTAAACAGCCTGCATTGGTGGTAAAGTAAGAGGCTTATCTTTAGTGTTTTAATATTACTTCACACACAGGCTGAATTTCACTACATGCCATCCAAAGCACTTGTAGCTATAGAAACCATTTCTTTTCTGACGACAGGAGATGGAGACAGGACAGGGATAGGGATGTGTGTGTCTGTGTGTGTATGCGAGTGAGAGCGAAAGAGAGATGTGTGTGTAGAGAGAGAGAGGCAGTCAGACACTCTGATTAGCTGTGTCGAATGGGGGGAGACAAGAGCTATTAACAAAGACTGGACTGATTCAGCCTGGTGAGAAAGTTTGCCGAGTGAAAGAGGAGAGGATTTTCTCAAGCTTAACACAAGGACACTCATTGCCAATTTGCCAAGAGACTCCAGCAAGGTCACAAAGAGAGAAAGGCAGAAAGGGAGTGACAGCAAGTGCCAGAGAGAGAGACTCAGGGAGATACAGTGAGAGAGGCAGACATAAAACAGGAACGACTAAAAACAGAAAGAACACTGAATCATTCTAAAAGAAGACAGAAGAAGGGAGAGCTTTGACACTAACCTCGTCTATGGCTCTCTTATAGCTCTGTTTGAAGTCGAAAAGCAGAGACCAGAGTTAAAAGAGGAGGAAAGATAAAGGGAAGGAGGAAAGAGAGAATGAGAGAAAGAGAGAAAGAAGGGGAGAGAGATAGTTAGAGAAAGGAAGAGCAACTGAGGGACTGTTAGTGTCGTGCACGAAGGAGAGTCAAGCAGGTCCATTTGCATTGGATACGCGTGCAAACACTCATCAAGCCTCAACAGTTTCCCAGCCCTCACTAGTTCCACTCAGCATCTACAGTGCTAGCTGGGGCATCAGGGGGCCCACTGAGGCAAGAAAGCCCAGGCCCAGCCACAGAGTTTATTGCTCACTCTTGGCAACCGGCTCTTTAATGCCGGTTGGGTGAAACTAATCCTTAGATGTCCCCCCAGCCAGGAGAGAGAGAGAGAGAGGGGGTCACTGTCACTGATTCCACATAGCAAATGTGCACAGGGAAAGTGGGGGAGGGGACAGAGATAGAGAGAGTGAGTGAAAAGAAGGATAGAGGAGATGAGAAAGAAAGAAAGAAAAAGAAAAAAAGACAGAAAGAAAGAAAGAAAGACTAATGCAAAATAGCAGCATGTTACACTTTGACCTTATTAGAGAGCTTGCTGGGCCCCCTCCAAATCACCATGGTGACATTTGCAAGGGTTCATTTGACGGACAGGACAGGACAGCAAGCAAGCAAGCAAGCGAGAACAGCACAACTCAGCCTCCAACTCTCTCAATAACACAATAACTACAGGAGTTCAGGAGCCTAAGAGTCTGAACATTACTGTACCAAATCACAGCCACCAAAATGAAAGTGAAGTGTGTCTAATGATGAGAGGGAGGTCAAGGGTCTGGGCATTAGCCAGCGGCGGTTAGCGAGAGTCTAACAGGGTTAGGACGAGACTGACAGCCTAATCCAGTTTGGTTGTAATGAAGTGCGATCAGATTGTGGGCTCAGAGTCCCTCATCGAGCTAGATGAGCTGTTGCAACTGTGCAATCATGAAATAATGACTGAATACAAATGACGCTCTTATGAGTATGTGTGTGTATGTGTATGTGTGTGTATATGTTTGTAAATGAAAACGAGAGACAGACAGACTTACAGCTGGTCTGCTGGATCTAGGGGTCTCACGAGTCTCCTCCTGCTTAGGCTTGAGGCTCTCCTGGGCTGCTGTGGGGGAGGTCTCGTTCTTGGGTGTATCTAAGACCACAACACAAACTGGGTTCAACTTTTTAACACCAACAACCGATTACAAATCAATCACCAGCATCTACAAGTCTCATTCACCATCTCTCTATATCTCTGTTTTTTATCCTTTACTCTCTCTCCCCCTCCCCTCTCTCTTTCTGTCTTTCTAAGGGAAATAGGATCTGACTAAATGGACAGCACGTAGTCTATTGGACCTGAATCAATCTGAGCACATTGTTGCCCACAGTCCTTCCAGACAGTCTGGCCCAGGACCTAGACAGACACACTGGGCATACAGGATTAAAAGTGAAGCTCTGTGTGGGGACAAATAAAACATCCTCTAAAAATAACAGCCCAGGCAGAATCGCCAGGGCCGATGGCGGTGTCTGGCTCAACAAGACTGCTTGAAACTTCAATATGGAACTGTCTGCTTGAGTGAATCATTCAAGCTGGCTCACAAGTAGAGCTGTGTGTAAGAAAACACACACACACACACACACACACACACACACACACACACACACACACACACACACACACAGAAAGATGCATGGCACAGACATCCAGTCTTCCACCAGGCAACCCAAATCATCTGCCTGGAGCCTCAGGATGGGATAATGGGGCGATGCTCACCTCGGCCCTGGTTCCTCTCCTTGGAGCCAGGCTGGGAGGTGGGCGTGCCCGAGCTAGATGAGCTGTTGCTGCTGGTCCTCTTCAGAGCTGCATCTAATGACAGCTCTGGCTGCCGTAGGTCAGGGTTACTGAACAATATGCAGGACATTCGCACGCACGCACACGCACACACACACACACACACACACACACACACACACACACACACACACAAACAGGTGTCAGCAAGGTCATCCAGATCTCAGAGACTACAAGGCTCTTCGCCCTTGAGGCATGGCAAGTGCTTGCTTTCATATTCTTCACTGTTTAGAGAGTAGAGAGAAGCGTAAATCTACCTGGCCCGGATCAGCTGGGGACCTGTTCTAGGCCCTAGTCCTGCTCCTACTCCTCCATTTCCAGGGGAGTTCTTCCTGACCAGTGCTGGAGATATGGATATGGTTCTCTGGGGCACCTGCACATGGGGCGTGGGATTGGGGGCACACATGATTATCAGAGGCTACTGTCTGTGCAAGGACAGATTCTAGAACACTGAAAATTCTAGAGCACACTGCTCCGCGCAAAAATATTTTGCACCTCACATTAGTTTAAACATCACATCACACATTTCTTCTCAGTGCTAAGAGCAGGGACAGAAAACATTCATCCCAACAGCCTCCTGCCCTCCCGGCTGAGGACACACAAACACACACACACACACACACACAGGCTGCTGGGATATGTATCAGTACGGAGCAGCCCACGGCTCTCATTCAGTCTTCTCATTCAGTTCATTTGAAATGTTTGGGGAAAAAAAATCTCAGTGAGTGCTTTGAGAGATTAGAGTGATCATTCTATTTGGTGTGCGTGTCGGAGGGAGTCATTTAAACGCCCCGCCTTAGGGAGAGATTAATCCATTTGCAATAGGCGCCACTTTTACAATTTGACTCAATTTCTCTCAGGCCGCCTGGAAACGTCCATGTGTATTCCAATCATCCAAATTCAGCATATTGATGGCTGATTGTGCAGAGGGTTACCTTGGGAGGGATATCCTCCTCTCGGAGCCAGGAACCCCGTTCCAGCTTGTCCATGCGAGAGGGCAGAGCAGGGATCTCGGGGGTGGGGTCTGAGTTCTGCCGGGGGGGCATCTCGGGCCGGTGGTGCGGCGGCGGGGCTTCCTGGAAGCCAGCGACCCCCTTGGGTGACTGGTCTTGCAGGGACTGCGACGCAGACATGGTGGGACTGTGGGACTTCACCGGCACCAGATGAGCCATCTGGAGTGAGAGGAGAAGTTAACACCCAGAGAGAGAGGGAGAGAGGGAGAGAGAGGGAGAGAGAGAGAGAGAGAGAGAGAGAGAGAGAGAGAGAGAGAGAGAGAGAGAGAGAGAGATCCCATCAAGAGGCTCTAGAGCGACAGTGGCATCTATGCCCCAAGATGATGTGAATTGGGCACTGGGACTTGTCACAACACTACAATGAAAAATCTGTTAATTCTGGAGATCTCAGACAAACTCAGTGTGCTTGTCGTTTTACATCCCTAAATCTCAATCCATCTGTTCTATGAAATGCACTTTATTTATGAGCTATTTATTTATTTGTTAATGAGCCTGTTACCTGTGACTCTATGGGCCGATGCATAGGTGGGGTGCGTGCAGGCTGGATCCCCCCGCTGCTGAAAGACTCTGAGCGGGGTGGGAGAGAGGGGTCGGAGATCCGATTGGTGACTTTGTGCTGTAGCGCAGGGGAGCTTTGCCGGTTCAGCTTAGAGCGTTCCTCCACCTGTCATCAGCAGTAGAGAGAGGTTAGAAGAACACAGTGATGCAAAATCCCAGTCGCCATCCTCTTTGGTGGAGTGACAGCTGTGTACAGCTTACTATGGGGACATATTGCTTCAGTGACACTCCTTGGAAGAATTCCTTGATCTAATGAATATGAATCCATTTCTTTGTGTACACATTACAGAGCAACTGTAAGAGAAGACATCTTGTGCTCCTTCTAGATTTGTTCTCATTAATATGCTGAGACATTGTTGCACTTCACTGCCATTTCCCTACGAAAGGGAAAGAAACTATAATTGTGTGCAACTCGGCCATGTCACGGGGTGTGTATGATTCGAGAACAGTTACAAAGGAGTGCTCACACTCAGTCACCCATAGTAAGCTGATAAGCTATTTGCTACCCATCACACGGAACAGTAATCATCCTCAGACACAATTTAGGCAGAGCACCAGGGCAGCCTAAACACCACAAACCAATAGCAGAGCAGTGCCGCTCTTCAGATTCAGTCCGCAACCGAAAGGTCAGATCAGGCCAATCTGCAGTGTACCCACTGCTTTAAGCACCCAGTAAAAGCAGTCACTCTGACAACACTCACAGAGAAATAGCTGCATTTGGAGATACAGTTATTCCAACAATAACCAGCTGGCGATTAACTCAAGAGGCCTCACTGGAGTATTGAAGTCTGACAGAACACTATGCCTCTAAGGTTACTTTTAATTTCACATTGAAGTAGCCAGCATGTACTATCTATGACAGAATGCAAAGGGTAAGATTTGTCGTTGCATTAAGCACCTACATATATGGTTCTATGGTAGAACACAGACACACACACACACACACACACACACACAACACTACATTTGTCATTGCATGTAAATGATTATGAATAATGCAGCGAATGGTTAATGGTCAACTGCATCTGTCCTACAAGGAAACAAACTATTTTCAGAGATGGAGAGGAAACCTGTAAGAGTTGAGAAAATTGAAGTTAGCCATAAAACAGAAAGTCTCCTTTTGTAGTGTGGAATCCTCTGGGTTTATAAGGTATAACTACATATATTCCAAATGAGATAATCTTATTCCCATCAAAGACACTACACAGATTTCCATTGTATGAAACACTATTTAAACTAAATATGTGGGTTGGTTTAAAAAGCCTGTGCTGCTAAGAGTAACTGTCCATGATGTGGGATTGCTTAAGGCATCTTTTGTATAAACAAGACTACACCCAAAGGTCCATCTACATCAGGATCTTTCCACAGATCTGCGACTTAAGAGGAGACTTTAAGAGAGGAGACCACAATAATCAGACCCGACCCTTTACCAGAAACACAGCAAAACGTCCAAAGAAAGACCACACAGACATGATTGGAGCGCAAGAGACTGGTGAGAAGAGAGAAACTGTTGAGAGGAAGGCAGCGAGTGGGGAGAGTTCTCCAGGGAGAGAGACTGACACTGCAACAGGGAACTAGGGATTTGCTGCAAAAGCTGTTAGTGATGAAGCACCTATAGGTAATCTAGCTGCCATGGAAGCTGTGCACTTGCAATTCACCAAAGATTCAGCAGAGGAGATGAGATCTAGATCAAATCAGGACGCAGATCCACCACCAGTAATTTGTCCCCCAACTAGGGGACTGAGGGAGGTGGAACGGAACCTTATGTTTGGAGCACGCATGCCATCCAGTCCAGAAGGGCTCTCTCAGGTGTCCACTGTCTGTCCAGCAGCATTGGTATGGGGGGGTGGCTGATGCCCACAAGCAGCTGGGGCCCTGAAGTTGTGTTTGACGGTCTGATAATTGGTACTGGCGTTTACGTACAGACCATTTTTTACAATATTCCCTCATTACACTCTATAAAACCTTCACGAAAAACTATGACAAGGCTGGCCTCTATAACAAAAGGCTCTATTAAGAAATTGTATTCCCAAAAAGGCATGTCAACAAGTTCCTATAAGGAAGCTTTCACACCAAGATGCTTTTTGTGCCTTTCTTTCCCAATATTCCAAAAAATGTTAGCATTAAGAAATGGCTGGTGGATATCTGTTGTGTGGGACTGCAATGCAACAGTATAGATAGCTGTTCTAGCAGACAACTAGCCCTATGAATAGCATTGGCAGGTAGCTAAGCAACAGCCCATGGCTGGGCAAAGAAAAACATTACCACAAAAGGTACACTATTTCGACCTTTTCTAAGGTTAAAGGCAAAAGCAGGCTGCACACAGGCGTCAACATGAGTGTGCCAACACATACAGTCACTAACCCCAGCACACCGGAACAGTCACAGCACCATAGATTTTTCTGCATGGTGTCAACAAAAATAGAACTGAATGGTAATCGACATGGCGATCCAGTGGCGGTGTGCTGGGATGTATAGAAAAGGTTGAGTGTTGTGAATTCATGTTGGCACCTGTGTGCAAAATACAGAAAAAATAAAGGTGCCTTTCAAAAGCGGGTATGAAAATGTTAGCTCAATGTACATATCCAATCTGCTGATGGTACTGCCATCACAGCAGCTACTGACCCTGACTACACACTAACCCTGTATGTCTCAACTACATCTAAACTAATAAAAATATATACAGCACTGACTATCAATAGCTCTACGGAAGCTCTTGACAGGGAAGGGCAGGTTTCAACGTTGTGCTATTGACCATGTCACTGAAAGCCGACATGGGTGAGGAGGGGGCCAGTTTCATGCTGGAGCCTGAGTTGGATGAGGTGGGACTGCCTCTGGGCGTGTTCCGTGGTGAGAGCCCCATCCACTGGATGGCTTTGAAGAGGGCTCTGCCTGAGCCTTTCCTCCTCTTTGCTACCCCTAAGTTGGAAAAAGATTCACCAAGCTCCTCCTGGCCACTGGACGAGCGGGAGCGCCTCAGCTGCCCAGCAATGGTCAAGGAGAGCAGCTCAGCAGGGGCAGAGTTGGAGAGGTCGAGGGCTGCGGGGATCTTTTCAGACTGGGTCGGCCATAATAGCCTGGAGGGATAAGAGAAGGACAGGTCGGAGTCTGGGGGGCTGCCATCCGACAGCCAACTGAACTCCTCGTTGCTGTCCTCGCTGGGACTGAGGATGACCTGAGGGCATCTGACCCTTGGGAGCACATGCTTCTGCTGCCCAGGGAAGGACTGGGGCAGCATCTGTGGGAGGACCACGGGTGTCGAGACAGAGCGCCTCTCTCGAGGGACTGCCATGAGCAGCGAGGGCTTCTCATGGACGGAAGCTGAGTGATTTAACTTGCCATGGGATAGGTCCTGCTGGCTGACTGCCAACCTGAGACCCCTTGACGATGCCCATGCCAAAAAGGCGTGGTCGTTATCGTCGTCACTAACCTCTACTTCTATTCTACGGCACGGTGAGTGCGAGCTGGACCTAGGCTTGTGCTCTGATGCCCACATCGGAGACAACATGGCTGCTGCGGAACTAACCGCTTTTGGGTCGGCGCTCTGAGGTGTAGGGTCTGCATTGTGGGGCTTTGAGCGGTGCTGCGGGCTGCGTCCTCGGGCCGGCGGCTGCTGCTGCTGGCTCTGGGCACGCTTAGCCCTCAGCTCTCGCCGCACTTGCTGGCTGATCTTCTGGGCCAGGGCGCTGTCTTGTGACAGGGGGTCTGGGGACAGCTGGGTATGGGGGGTCTGCCTGGGCTGCTGCTGTTTCTGCTGCTGGGACTGTTTCTGCTGTTTTTGCTGTTTCTCCTGCTGGTGGGCTCTGCTGGAGAGAGGCAGGTTAGCCACATGGGAAGGGGTATGGCGGGGGCCGAAGTTGGGCTGCGGGGCTGGGTAGTTGGGTGGAGGCTCCACCAGGTGGAAGGAGTGGTGCTGGCGGAGGCCGGAGGGCCGGAGGGGTTCGGCTGCTAGCTGCCTGATGACCTGTGGTAGGGAGATCAGGAGACAGTGGTTGGGTAAGGGTGGATTGGGTTGGGTAGGTGGATGGGGTAAGGGGTAAAACACAACACAAGCACAGCAAAACACAACACAACACATGCACTACAAGTAATGCATACAGGCAAACACAAATGCACAGTTATGACAAATGTACAAATGCATCCTGAAACTGGACTTTGAAAGCATGGTTTTCTCAACTGGTGAGATTAAGCATGCAAAGTTCAGCTGACACTTCAGTTACAAAGGCACAAACATATGCTTAAGCTACACGCATGCAGAACAAACATGCGCGCACACACGTACACACACACTCTATTTATCTCTCTCTCACACACACACACACACAGAACAACAACAACAACAACAACAACAACAAAACACTCACACGCTTGGAATCAAAACATGATATTTTGAGCCAAAAATTCACTTGGATTCAGATTGTACTATGTGCTGAGGAGGGAAAAAAAGAAAGATGCCTTTTATCAGTCACTCCCATGGAAGCTGTGGGGACTAACATACACATGAAGCATCTTCAGATTCTTCAGCTTGATGATGGCCACTGTCCAGTTCCCTGTGAAGTTTTCCTCCATAAACAACACGCACATACACCACGCTTGCGTTACCCCTTTTCGGTTGTACACGGGCAACTTGTTCCTACCTCCTTGGCCCACGCAGGCTTGTCAGCAGGGTTGATGGCATCTTTGTAGTGGTACAGCTGCTTCTTCTCAGCCTGGCGTGACTCCTGCTGTTGTTGCTGCTGCTGCTGTTGGTGCTGGAGGGACACCAGGTAGGCCCTCTCTTGCTGCAGCTGCCTCTGCAGACGCTCCGCCTGCCTCTGTTCCTCCAGTTGCTTGCGCTTGTACTCCTACACACACACACGCGCACACACACACACACACACACACACACACACACACACACGGAAAAGGGAAACAGAAAGAGTTGTCCATTACCAAGGATCTACAGTGTGGTTGACGGTAGGGAACAGAGAACTGGGTCCATGCTTGGACATGCAAACATGCAAAAACGCACATTGGTGCATTGACTTCAGGGTTCATGCCAAGGTAACAACAGCATAGGAGTCTTCTGCATGTACTCCAAATTCAAATGTGTAATCCCACATCATCAAGGGTGACTGAACACGAGACATGATAATCTGAAGTGCCTGTCTTCTTAATTGGCAAAAAGTGATGCGGACATCTTGACTATGATGTCTTGTTCACACAGGCAAGAGGAAGCCAATTCTGAGTGTGGAATCAGTGGCCAAATGGTAATGTGCTGGCAGGGAGGAGGCCATATGGTGGCAGCGTCTCAAACATATGGGACTGCACTACAGTGACGGGGCTTGCGGCCAACGAGAGGAATGCAGCAGAGGAGATTCTGGTGTCCGTCAAAAGTGCATTTGCCCCTCCCACTCTGCACTGCTGTGCCATCTTAATAGGACACTGGCTACCGCCTCTCAGGACTACAATGGACAGGGCTCCAGTTCTCACTTGATGCCTCCAAAGGTGTCTGAACCCACATCTCACCTGTCAACCCACGCATACACTCAAAAGGAGTTTTAAGGGAAATATAAAAAGGGCTGCAGGCTACCCTACCCCCAGACTTCTTTCTTTCTGTCACGTATACCTGAAAAGCCCAGACCCAGTCATTTTAAGAAACACTCCAGTGAAGGTTCTCATGAGACTTGCTGGAGAGAGTATTCGTGCCTATTGCTCTTTTGTAGATGCTGTTCATTTGAGACACGCTCAGATGTGGGGGCTTTGCAGCATTGCCAGGAGGCTTCAAATGCAAACGTTGAATCAAATGCCTTGTTAACTTTCTTTGGAATACCATGCAGCCATTATTATGCAGACCTAGTCTATCAGCCCTTAACAGGCACTGGGTAAAGAGCAAGGGCTCAAGTTGATGAAGCTGCACACACACAAACAAATGCGCACACACACACCTCACAGGACAACACATCGGGGGACACTGAGAAATGAAGGGAAAATGAAGGAGAGAGAAGAAAAAGGAGACTGGAAGAGCGGAGCTGGCAGAGAGGACCTGCCTTGCTCCGTTACCAGAGGGAGTGCAAGAAGAAGATGAGAGAGGATAGGAGGGAAGAAGGAGGGAAGAAGAGAGGAGTCAGAGAGGGTGAGCCTCTCTCTCACTGTTTACCAGAAGGAGAGCCTGCTCCTGCAGAAGCTGCTGTTGTAAGATCTCCAGCTGCCTTTGCTCCTCCTCCAGCTGCCGGCGGATGTACTCCTGCAGCCCGGCAGCGGTCAGCATAAAGCGAGGAAGAAAAAAAAGAGAGAGAGGGAAGGAAAAAGAAAAAATGGGGGAGAGGAAAAAAGAGAGGAGGCGAGTGATGCTGTGTGAATTCTACAGTGGAGAGCAGATAAGGGAAAGCTGTGATGTACTTGTGAAGTAGGGTGCCCTCAGATACAGGAGAACGCTGGCCTTCGAGGTTTTTAAAAGACACACCACACTGACAGGGATAGAGAGATAGAGGGTGTTATGAGAGAGAAAGAGAGAGAGAAACTTTCATCTACTATGAAGTGCACTGGAGAAATGGTCCCCATTAGTGAAGTCATTCTCATGCAGCATGTAAAGCCATTCTTGAAGAATACATCAGGACCATGGCTAGATAATTAACCTTACAGTAAGTGATGAAAGAACACAGAGACCTATAATATAAGGGCACAAAAAAACATTGAAGAAGAGGAGGAGAAGGGGAGAGAGAGAGAGAGAGAGAGAGAGAGAGAGGTGTGACACTGCGAGGCTCCTGGAGGAGCAGCTAATTCATCAAGGTGCCCTATGTGTCAGGAGATGTCATAGCTGATGCTGCTGAAGCCCCTGGGGTTTCTAGACCAAACCAGACGAGACCAGATGAGGGAGAGACAGCGATCCTAACTGAAATAGGAACCCTGCTGAGAGAATTACGCTATTTAATCACAACAAGCTTCAGTCTCTCTCTCCCTCTCTCTATCTCTGTCTCTCTCTCTCAGAATACTGAAACAAGCTTTAATGAGGGAATAAGACTTTGTGTCTGCATGTGAGTTTCTGAACTAAAACAGGAAAGCTAGAGTGCTGAGCATATTGAGGATAACTACATTGATTATCTCTATGGGACTGCAGGTAGACCATTCTATAGGCTCAGAACTGGAGTGGGTTTGATGTTTTATGGCTGCTTGTTCTGAGGGGTGTATTGATGCGTACAGCAAATCTATCTCAGAAAGTTGCACATCCTTGTGTGTGTGTGTGTGTGTGTGTAAACCGTACCTGCTCCCTCTCAGCCTGTTTCCTCTCCTCCTCTCTGCGAAGCCGCTCCAGCTCCTCATAACGTCGCCGGTGCTCTCTCTCCTGCTGCTTGCGGAGCTCTCGCTCACGTCGTTGTTGCTGCAGGACACACACACACAAACGTATGTGTGAATAACACATCACAGTGCATTGCTCACTGGCTGATGTTCACTGGCTGATCATGCCCTATAGATGGCACACAATTCAGGCACACAAGCTTGGTGTCACACACACACACACGAGCCACTCTGCTTGGCATCTTCCAAATGCACTCTGTCATCAGCCAGCTCAGGTCATCTGGAATGCCACCCTTTTCCAGCACTCACTTCATTGCTAATCCAAACAGCCAGAGCTCTGCAAGGCACTGCAGCAAAAGCCTGCAGTCCAGCTGCACCACGTCCTACTATATACTATAACTTCACTCCAGTGTTTACACGGCTACTTAGCTGCTAGCGCTATCCTTTGTTGACCCCTGTACGGCCATTTTAGTACGCCGTGGCTCAGAGCTGCCTGATCTGCGTGGGAATGGAATGTCAGCTGGGAGATTTGTGGCTTTCCGTGGTAATGGCGAGTCGGGAGTGTGTGTTTTTAAAGGACTTTTATTTACCAAGGCACAGGAGTTCTTGTCTGTTTCTTTGCATTTCCAAACAACACAATGGAACAAGCTTCAGGCTTACATTGCAAACATCTCTACTATGGAGAACTACATAAGACAACTTTAACTGTGTTCATAAGCCCCTTGCTGCAAACAACACAGTTATAACACATCTCTCTTTACACAATACATATGAATGTCATAACTATTAGTTGACGTAATGTGTTCGCAAGTGTCCAGGCAGTGAAAAATCAAAACTGAGGAATAAGATGCTGTTCCATTGGCACAACATAAACTAGCCATGATCAATGCCTGCATGAGAAACTACTTTCTGTTGTTCCATCTACATTTTGATGGATTTGTGGAATCCCACATAGCAGATTACCATTCATGACAGACAGACAGACAGACAGACAGACAGATGGGTGGTGGCAGCTTAGCGGTTAAGGAATCTGGCTAGCTAGTAGCCTGGAAAGTTGTGGGTTTGAATCCCGGCTGCTACCAAGACACTTAACCCTAAGTTGCTCTAGGGGAGACTGGCCCTGAACAATTGACAGTTGACAAATGTAAGCGGAGAGGAGATGTGGTCATGATGGACATGCCTTACCTCCTCCAGCCTCCTGCGCTGTTCCTTTTGCTCCTCGATGCGCTTCTGGCGCTCGGCCAGCAGTTGGCGCTTGTGCTCCTCGTTTTGCTGCTGTTCCAGCTGCTGGCGCCGCAGCGCCTCCGAGCGCTCCTTATTGGCCAGCTGCAGGCGCAGGAAGTCCCTCCTCAGTGTCGACTCGCCAGCGGAGTTTATGATGGAGCTATGTGGAGACCAGCAGGTTGATTGATTGGTGACAGCTCAATGAACTGACTGGCTGTTGTGTCAAGGGGCCCTTGTGTGTGTGTGTGTGTGTGTGTGTGTGTGTGGGTGTGTGTATCCCAACAGGATCTCTGATGGTGCACCGGAAAAGGCACCAATCTAGGCCACTAATAGAGGCATTGAGGCAGAAGGCTCATCTCCTTCTAAGGATGATGGAGATGAGCCAATGGAGGGGATCTTTGTCAGCAGCCAATGTTGAGAAAAGAGCATATAAAAATTCTCTCTTTCTTTTTTCATACCTCTGTGTATTTTTCACATTGATTTGCTCAAGGTTTTGTTTCAAATCTTTAAAAGCTTTTCTGATCCTCTGTGATTCCTGCATGCTCAACTATGTCAGCTGGAGAGTGTTTGTCAGTGATTGGCATATTGGGTTATTTACTCTGCTCACACGTCTCAAGAGTTCAGTACCTGGGCTCTCCCTTGTCGTGCTCCTCTTCCTCCTCTTCACTTCCGCTGTACTCATACTCTGTCTCATCTGCAGGGGGGAGAGCACACAGGACACAAGCATGAAGCTCCCTCTACAGTCTAGACCAAGGCCCAGCCATGGACCAGCATCAACCTACCGCAGTCCCCCTGCTACCTGGGTCACTAGATAGCCTGAGTTCCACTCAGTTATTCGTCAAGCAGAGCAATGTGGAGCCATGCCCAACCTGGCTGGCTTTAGGAGCCGTGTGGTAAGCCAAGCCTCACCTGGCACATCAATGAAGCATGTTGGAAAATGAATCTCTGCATTAGGAAGGTAGCATTTTCTTTCGACACTCAGTTTCTCAACCGCAAACGAGGGACTTTAGAAATCCGATGGCCAAAACAAAGGGCTTACATGATTCAGTCAATTGTTGGATTTCTCTATTAGTTTGTTCATTCATCCATTTTCCCCCCACACATGCGCAGATGTAAAATAAAATTAAGTTGTACAAATGTCTTGAATAAATCAGAATACTGACCAAACCTAGCTGTATTTACCAGATTTCGATACATGACAAAAATCTGATAAAGCTATCTGATAATTCAGTTATCATGACAATCAAATGGGAACATCCATATGACCTCTCTCTCCACGCTTCTTGCGGGTGCGATCGATGTGGTCCTTGAGCTGGATGCGGATGTGCCTCTCGTTGGGCAGCTCCCTGATGAAGGCGTGGGTGAGCAGCTGCTCTGTGCTGGGCCTCTGGTTGTGGTTCTTCACCAGGCAGCTCTCAATGAACTGGTGGAACTTTTTGGACCTGGTGTGTACAGAAGTGAGATGCCAAGGTAATGTGTGTGAGAAAGAGTTACATCACCCTAGTGGAGAAAAAGGACCAAAAAACAAAACAAAACAAAAAAGGGCTGTGAATTTTCTGAGTCTCCCAACAGGATTCGGGAGGGATTATGCTAACGAGAGGACAGGGATTTCCCTCTCAGGCGTGGAAAGGTCAAGATTCCATAAAACCAAAATCTGTGCAATAAATACATGGCAAACATGGTGCTCGTGACTTTTACGATGAATACTTTTTTCCAGGCTGCAGTCAAAACGCTGAGTCATGCTCTCTGTCAAGGTCACCAGATCCATCAGCCTCTGTCTCCCTCTCATACTCCCTACAAACACCCTCTCCACTGTCTGAATTTCATACATCCCCTGTGTAGTCTCTCCCCCTACCTCTCTCCAGCTTTCTCTCTCAGACCTCTTCTCTGGCTGATGGACTCTCTCTGACATTCACGCTCTCTCTCTCTATCCATCCCTCTCTACCTCTCTCCTATCATTCTATCTCTATGAGCTTCTCTACCTCTCCCTCTTCTCTATTTTCATGAGCTACTCTCTCTCACATTCTTTTTCTCTCCCCATCCCTCTATATTCTCTATGAGCTTCTTTCTCTCTCTCTCAGTGTGCAGCTCATAAAATCTGCACCCAGAGTGATTAAGTGGAGGTTCAGATTGGTAGGTGTGCTTGAGCTTTCAGCACTGTTTTTCACGCCGCTGGCCTTTTTGTCTGTAACGAGCCGCTGTCTGCCATTAAAGAGACCTGAAGAGCGGCCCAATGACACTGGCTGGCAGGTGGGGGGAAAACTGTCTCTCTCCCTGTGATGCTTCGCAGGGTGAGCGCATCATCACGGCGTCTGAGGCAACCGCTTTCCAAACTTTCCTTTCCCTCATTTGCTGCTGTATGTGAGTTGCCTTAAATCACTGCGTGTGAATTTGTTATATTCGGTATTGTTTTGTCTGTGGCTAAACATGGGTGCACACATTGTTAACCGCAACAAACATTCCACGAGTACAAACATTTCCACGCACGCACAAATCACATCACACAATTTCCTTTCACTTTCACATGTCTGGTTTCTTTTAAAAAAAAAAACATCCGTCATTACAAAGCTTTGTATTGCCTCTGCAATGTCGCTTGTTTTTCCAGGTGCAAGAGTTTCAGCCAATGTTTAACTAGCATTGTTAAAACTTGTCTTACCGTAGTGGCAGCGCTTCCGCGTTCATTTAAAAGGAGTGCGCCTCTGTTCTGAGGAGCATATATTCTCAGTCACGTTCGCGAGCGGGCTTGGTTGCACCCTCGCGAAATTAATTAACTGTCTGAGTGGTTAAAAGAGTGACCAGTGTGCATAAGCATGTTTGTTGTTGTATTGGGAAAGGCCTGATATTATTTGTGTGTGAATGGTACAATTTTAAATGTCGCAATTATGAGTTTATGTCTGTATACCTGAGACACCCCTGTTGCTGACGCTGTCAGTGGAATGGTCCACCTGCAGGGTGCGCGCAGGTACCCCTTATAATGGGGATGTTTCTCACTTGTTGGGGGGCTTCCTTGTGAACAGATGTGCTCGATAATCCTCAGACGTGTGAGTAGAGTGTGTTTTGTGAAACCTGAACTTTTCCATTGTGAGCCTTTGGCTAATTGTTTTTGTATTGTTTTGGCTTCTCATAGCCTGTTTGTTTTTGTAAATATTGTAAATAGTGTATATAGAGACATTTTTCTATATTTTCGTTTTGGTAGATTCCCTTTTTGTTTTGTCACTGGCTCACTGTTTTTCACTGGTGGTGAAAATAATAGGCAAAAACACAATCTCTGCCTACTGCTGTATTCGTGTGCCATCACTCCGAGACCTCTCGACATTCTACTTTCCAACACTCCCCTTCTGTAAAAAGGCATCAGCCTAATTCAGATGAGGATCAAAGATGACAAGGGAAGTCGAAAATGGTGAAAACAGTTGTACTTGAGAGAAGCAGACAGGCTAAGGACAACCTAGTTTTTTTTTTTTTTGGAGATTACTTGATTCCATTTTGGGAGTGAGGGACAGGCACTGGGGATGGGAACACTCACCACTTCTTGGACTTGAGCCGAGGAGCTGGGTTCCTGGGGATGAGGAAGAGTGCTCGCATTGGATGCATGTCGCACAACGCTGAGAGAGAGGGAAGGAAAGAGAGAGAGAGAGAGAAAGAGAGAGAGAAAGAAAAGATAGCAAGAAAAAGTATGTGGGAGAATTTTTAGTTTTCCCACTATGACGTGAGGCTCAAAATATTGTGCTTCACAATAAACACACTATGCTCATATGACAAATATTGATTTGAAGCTAGCTAAAATAGCTTCCATGTCAAAGAAATGGCAATATGCAGACATTACAGTAAAAACCTTCAGAGCTGCGTAGTTCCAACAGTAATAAATATTGCATGCAATACCTAGATCGATTTCTAGTGTTTTGTGACAAGTGTCAGTCTCTAAGGATTCTGCTGTCTATGTGTACATGGGAGGAAGGAGGCTACCATGGGTCAACAAAGAACGCCCTAGGGAATCAAAATTATAATGGCCACAGAAATGACCATGTCATACCACAACAATATTTGGGCCATGGGACGGTGTTTCTGTGATTAAAATATTATGGTTTGATACAGTGATGTGCAGCGATTTCTTTCTTCCCTCTGTTTTAAACACTGTCAGTACCTGCAGCCATTCTGGCATGGTAAATTCATTCTCTAGTCTGACTTCCTTTCCAATTTCCTTTGTGACACAAGGAAAGAATGAAGCATCATGTTGACGTCCGTCTTTAGAAAGTAAAGTAGATAGGTATTGAGCAGACGCTTTCATACAAAGCGACAGATGAGAGTCTGGGAGTTGTTTAAACTTGAACCTGTAGGACTGATGCCAAACAGTAATGCCCTGCCATGCACTTTAATTTCCCCTGTGTGTATCCACAAGGAACCAAAGTAATATGCTCCCATGCACCTCATGCCTCACTGTCTCTCTAACATAGCCACCAAAGCCGAGTCAAATTTGAGACATTCCTCAGTGTTGACCAATGTTTTCATCCAGTTTAGATGTCCAGCATCAACTGAAGCTACACTGTGAGTGCTGTCACATTCATTTTTTTTCTAGTCTCCAATCTGGATGCCTATTGTAGTAAATAGTAATTGTGAGTAGTCATTCCAAGCCCATGTTTGGAAATCGACTGGCTGCCTGGGCTGCACATCTTCATGATTTCATGAGCAAGCCTATGTGTTTCAGTTCTGCTGTGTTTGTTTACAGGTGTCTGTGGGTTCCCATGGCAGTGCAAGTTTCATATAGTGGCTTGGCAGAGGCTGGTGCACAGCCAATTCATTTTCAAACTTGTTAACCTGCTTGTTAACTATTTTGGTTAACCTGTTCAGCAACTTTATTCTTTCTGTTGTTTTTCTGTTGTACCTCTGTTTCCCTGTTGAACCCTTCACATAATGAAAAACAGATTCAAACATTCAGACAGAAAACAGATAGAGACATTTCATTGTGTACATAATGCCATACACACTACCTCTCCAACAATGTTTGTTTTTAAGCATATTTCTAGGGCTTTTAATGCCTTTGATCAGATAGATAAGTAGAGATATGACAGGAAATGACCCAGTTCCTGGTTTATGATATGGATGCACCTATTCTTGGTATAGGCGACCTAGGCCAATTGCCTGGGGTGCCAAATTTTATAGTGGTATCACAATGCATTTCTTTATTTTTTCCCCTCAATTTTTCACTTGTATTTCTAGAAAGGAGGGAGCAAAACTCAAGTCTCACCTGAGGCAACAAAAAGGCTAGAACCCCTGAATTATGGTATACGCATAGTGTTGATTTCTCCAGTCACTTACTAGTCCTACTGGAGGACTAGCACTGCTTTCTACTACATGCACTGCCATCACTTCTCCTTATAAGGGAGAGAAAATTGAGGCAGAGAGGAAAAAAACAGAACAAATAAACAATAAAAAATAAACAAATGGTGTGATCTAGCATATCCACACACAGCATGAGCGATTGTCTCTGACTGGAGGCTTGTGATTTGACCTCTGACCCCAAGGTCAGGAGACTTAGGATGAAATGGCTCACATAGCTCCCTCCAGCTGTCTGTCTGCACTGATCCAGCACTGTCCTACAATGCAGAGATGACTAAGGACTAACATACCAAATCCTCAGCTGTCTTTCCAGCAAGGCTTCATTTCACACGCCCTGAAAAACAGCTGCTGCATGATTTCTGGTGTGTGTGTGTGTGTGTGTGTGTGTGTGTGTGTGTGTGTGTGTGAGAGCACGTGAGAGAGATACCAGTAAGTGTCTAAATGTATGTGGAAAGGGTGTGAAATGTGTGAGTGTCTGCCATCTGTGAAAAGCCCCCTTGCTGACGCAAACTTCCCAGCCTCTCTCGCGGCTGATGCCATAAACACTGGTGCTGTGCAGCAGGTGACTTACGTGGTGCACCCTCAGCCATCTCGATGGCGGTGACTCCCAGCGACCACAGGTCACTCTTGGGGGGGTGGTGGGGGGGTGGGGGGGGGGGGGGTATGGGGTGAGAGAGAGAGAGAAGAACATGAGCTTCACAGCAGAGGCAATGACAATGGCAGAGAGAAGAAAAAAGAAATGAGAGCATCACGAGAGAGAGAGAGTGAGGCAGAACCAGTCACCAAAGTGAGCACAATGGCCACTTTTAACAGGGAGACATCAGCAATGCACTAGTGTGTGCCTCCCTGAGCACCTGGGTAATCTCGCCATTCAGTAAGCCAATACAATTTCCCAAGACTCCTTTTTTAACAGTCACTTTATACTTTCCTGCTCTTTGCTCACACAAAAAAGATGACACAAGTATGGCTGGCATACAACAATGTGCCAAAACTCAGCACCTCCCAACTGCAGACCTCACATGAACAGCTCTTACGTCTGGAGGAGGTTTGGCAGAAAATTTAATTACAGCAATTTAATTAATCTTGGATAACTTGTTTTGAATGACTCCTTCCATGTGACTTGTAACTGGAGTTAATCATTGAACCCTCCAAGTCCTATACAGCCATGCATCTGATTTCAACCATTTCATCCATTTCAATTAGGTAGACTTAGAACACTATTTAACAATACAATACAATACAACATTATTTAATAATATTCATTAATTATTTTAAAATTAGTTTAATATCTGATCACTAGTTCTTCAGTTTTAAATGAAATATTCAATATTCAATATTCTTTTCACTTTGTATTATTCTGTAGAGTCATAGGAAGAGAGAGAGAGTGTGTGTGTGTGTGTGTGTGTGTGTGTGTGTGTGTGTGTGTGTGTGTGTGGTGGGGGGTCAAACAGCATGTTAAACAGAGGTCACAAAAGTCAGCAGTAAGCCATGCTTCCCACCACTGGCCAATTCTGGGTAGACAAAGAGCTTTACTCGAGGACATGGTCCATGAGTCTCTGATCCTGCTGCTCACAACAGTGAATTATGGCCCCTGGTTCTGGTTCTCTTCTGGCCCTGATCTGGGCAGTGCAGCAACAGCTGCTGTCGGGTGTATGATGACACCAACTACTAGGAAGTCACTCAAAGCAATATCACTCCTTCAGGTGGTTTCACATATCCCAAAGTGCACTGGGGCAGTGTTTTAGGGCTACATGTGTGTGCTCCTTTAGGGTCAATGACAGCCACAATCAGAGAGTGGCAAACTATCAGGGACATCTTAAAACAGTAGTAACGGCACTCAGCATTTTCACGTAGTCCCACTTGAACTTGGAACATGAATATTTTGGTGGGTTAGAAGTTGGAATGTGAATGTGTGTGAGAGCAGATGCTTACAGAAGTTAGGTAGAAAAAGAGTAAGGAGAGAATACCTCTTATACTTATACTAAAGGAATAAAACTAGACCAGGAAAGCCTGCAAATATTCATGCTATTCCCACTCCTCTGAAGAGACTGAGATTAAGTATGCGCTATAAATCTGACAGAACTCTTTTAAAATACTATCCTCTGTACCTAAAAGGTTTATGAAATATTGAAAGACAATGTCAGTGAAAGAGAAACAGAGGGTAGAAGGACAAGTGTAAGAGAGAGAGTGAGAGAGAGAAGAGAGAACACACACCTTGAAGTCGTACGTGGCATCTGGATTCTCATCGCAGGCAATGACTTCAGGAGCCATCCAGTACGGCGTGCCAATGAAGGTGTTCCTGCGGCCAACTGTGCGGTCCAGCTGAGCGCTCACACCAAAGTCCACTAGGGGCCACAACAAAACACCACACACACACACACACACATTACCAAGCATTACCAAAATGCTAATTCAAATTCTGATATTTGCGCTACATTAATCAATCTCTTCATTGCGTGAGCCTAAGCATACATGGTCTTGAAATAAACAGCGCAGGCCACTGGTGACCTTCAGTTGTAAAGACCTGGGTGTCTGTCCATTCTACTCTGGCCTTTCACTGTGCCCTGTCTCAGTCAATGGCAGACTGCATGCTCACTATTAACTTGAACAAATGCTATGCCATCACCAAGGTGACTTCTCCTAATGTCTGTATGCGGCTCAGGCCATAAAACCCCCCAGCCTCCTGAATGACTCTTCGAGGCCTCAGCTATGTTGAAAGATCATATTATGCACTCTTCAAATCCCAAATCTTTGGTGAAGATGGGGTTGGGGAATGGGGGTTGGTTGTTGTTGGTTGAGGTGCAAGTAGAGAGAGCCCAAGCTCCTTGACAAAGTTAACTAGTAACTGCAACATGTGTGTGTGTGTTAGTAGTGATCATGATAGGTTAGACCTTTTTCTAGATATACGACACAGATTCTTTACAACTTCCAGCTGTCAGTTCAAATGAGTGCCTCTGATGTGTCAAACGATGAGGGAGTGAAGCTTGCAGATTGCTTACAGACCAGAAGGATGGAGAGTGTAATGAGAAAATACTGACAGAGGCAGCAATGAAAATAGATCGCTTTTATTCCTCCCTCTCTCTCTCTCTATCTCTCTCTCTCTCTGTCTCTCACTCAGGAATCGCTCTCACATAATGGTGGCACTCTGATGAACATGCCACGCGAGGCTCCAGGTACAAATCTCCTCCTGCTCCCCCAACACATGAAACCCTCACTGTACTTACACCATATCAAGCATTAAAAGCTAATCAATTATTTACCTTGACAGTGGCAAATTGATTCGGCTTTAATGTACTCTAGCTCAGTCGATCGGCGCTCCTAGAGCTGGGTCAGAGCGGATAGCTCTTATTAACAGCATAGTGTGTGAAGGGTGGTTTAAGGCAACATATTAAACATAAACATAAACGCTTTTAGGTTTAAACTGTTGCTTTGAGCTCTTGAAGGGAAAGAGGCAGAAGACGTGTGGGGTTTAATCTGCAGTGTGCTGGGGAGTGAGTGAGTGGATGGAGGCGGAGTGCTCACCAAGCTTGACCTCTGCATTCTCCGTGAGCAGAACGTTCTGGCCCTTGATGTCTCGGTGGATGACTTTGTGTTGGTGGAGGTGAGCAAGGCCCTGTAGAACAGAGAGAGAGAGAAGGGTGGTGGTGGGGGGTGAAACTCATTCAATTAAGCAAGAGGAGAATGGAAAAAGAGAGCGTGAGGAAGAGACAGAGAGAGAGAGAGAGAGAGAGGGAGAGATGTGAGGGGACAAGGAACCCAGAATGCCAAGGATGGGTGAAAGTGATTTACATATCTATCTATAAATGCAACATCTGTGTGTATCTGTCTGCCTGCCCATCCGTTCCACGCATAACTCGCAGAAACATTTGTCTGACTGACCTCAGATTTGGTAAGTGTCTTGCTAATGAGTGCAGTGCCAAGCTTGGTGTTCTTTGGAATGCAAAAGATATTGTTAAGAAAAGGCACATGTTGCCTTATGGCACTCCATGCCCTGAGGCTACCCCCCCCCCCCCCCCTCACATATTCCCCTGGTGCAGGTCAGCCATTGACTTGGCTCAGTAGCCCTGTGTTTTGCCATCAATTACCACGTTTCACCTCAACGTCATACACATGAACTTCTTGCAACAACATGCCGACACACGCAAACACAAACTAAATTTGTTAAAATTACTGTTGACTGTGTCAGGTGTCTGGGCACCACAACAAATAATGATCTGTTAAAATAAATAACTTCTGAGCTCTACCACAGACATGAGAATGCAGTACACTATTCTGCAGCAAAGAAGCACTTTGAACCGTCTTTGTATGTCATATACCTTTCATAAATGAGTGGTCTTCTAACTGCACGGGCCTGAATCTATAGAATCGCAGCTTCAATATGGACCTACCTGCACACATGAAACTGGGCTGCCAGTTCTGGAAAATTCTGTACAGGCACTGCAACAGTGTGTACTTATGCATGAAAGATGGTATTTACTACAGTGGGTAGATAAACTCAGGGCAGGCTATGCAATTAAGGTTCATGGACACAGGCTACTGAGATAAAAGCACATCTGTAGCATTTCAACTAAGGTTAGGTTGATGTGAATTTTATTTGATGTGGCACTCATACACCCCCATGTCCACTTCATCCAAATAACATCATGTATAGAATGCACTCAGATGTGCATTTTACTTACTTCCATGAATATGCGTAAATAAAGAGAAAAACAGAGAAAAAGAAGGACAGAGGTGAAAAAGACAGGAAAGATAAAGAAAGGAAGATGTACCCTCAGGATCTCTCTGCAGATGTAGGCAGTCCACTCTTCTTTTAAAGAGTTCCCTTTGGTGTTCTTAATGAGGTCCGTCACCGAGCCTGCCCCACAGAACTCCATGACCAGCTGCACAAGGAAAGACACATCAGTAGTCCTCTCTCTCTCTCTCTGTGAAAGTGAGTGTGTGTGTGTGTGTGTGTTTCAGGGCATTACAGTGAACTAAAAATAATAAACAAAGAGACATAAAGACATAACAAGACACACACACACACACACACACACAAACACATACACACAAAGGCAATCCCAACAAATCCCAACAGGGGTCTTTTTCCACTGTTTGCAGGCCAAAAAATATATCTAAATCAGTGCAGTATTCTACATTAAAGCAAAAACTCACACTGGAGCAAACACAATAAGGCAGTCCACCTACACATCATCTCCAAAAACAACAGTTGCAGCACCGGCAAACAAAAGCACCAAATTAACACAAAGAACAACCAACCATCCAGTGCCTTACTCAGCAGATACTCAATCTTGTTTATTTATAGCACCGACAGACAGGGAGAGAGAGAGAGAAAGAGAGAGAGAGAGAGGGAGAGAGAAAGTGAGAGAAATCAAGAGAGAGAGAGAGAGTGAAAGAAAGTAGGAGAAATTGAGTGAGAGAGAGAGAGAGCACAGGAACTGCTATCTATTCCAACACACAGGCTTTGGCCTCTTCAAATATAAAAACATGATGATAAATATCTTTGAGTTCAGTGGAAAAACTGAAGTAGGAGAACTCAAAGGGGTGCATAAATCACTCAGGCTGAGCACATGCAACACTGCAAACCGTTTGTATGCACACAGGGGCCTAAGCCAAGACACCAATGAATATGAACGACTAGACGGAAGCTATGCAGGATCAGATGTCAGAACCTGTTCATCAACTATGCTTTAGAGCAGTGGTAGCGTAGTGGTTAAGGAACCTTAATGTGTTGCAGTTCCGACCAGATAGGAAGGAAATGACAAGTTTATGTCAGGTCACTGAACACGCTTGTTTTTACAAATCAGAGCCTCATATTTCTCTGACAATGGAAGATTCTCAGATGCGCAGCAATAGTTCAGCAGGTAAGAACATTTCAAAAAGCCCATTATCTCTGCAGGAGAGTCAGAGTGCAGTCAGGTGGATCACTGTGAAAGATGCAATGTTGAAACAGCAGCATGACATTTCCAAATCACACCCTCATTTGTCCTGATTCCTCCTTTGAAGAAACTTCACACTATTGCAATTAATGCTGTAATAAATTAAGATTGTATAAAAAAGGGTGGTAGGCAGGAGGAGGGGTGAGTCAGTTAATGTGGAGTCATTCATCTCCCTCGGCTTGTTTTGCTCCATGGAGGCGGCAAAGCTCCATAAGGCGAAACGACACCAGGCTCCGGTGAAAAGGGCAAATGCCAGACTCTCTCAACACCACTCCCCTGACACCTTCCCTCCAGCTGCCAGGAGTTCAGGACCCAAGAAAAGAAGTGAAGTATGACAAAAACCCAGAACTAGAGTATGACAAAAACCCAGAACTAGAGTATGACAAAAACCCAGAACTAGAGTATGACAAAAACCCGGAACTAGAGTATGACAAAAACACGGAGCTAGATTTCTGATAACCGTGGATTGGGGGTGGTTAAACCTCAGAAGGTCCTGACTACATGCTCTCCCAGCCCACATTAACCACTCCATGGCCCCTTCAGCTCTCCCAGTAGCCCTCCCTGTGCAATGGCCTCTCCAGCTCCTCACTCGACGAGGGCCCACAATGTGACAGGAGGAGGCCGGAGGCTCTTGCCCTCTGGCGGGCACGCAGGCATGCGGCCGGGCGGGCAGGCAGGGGAGTGCTGGCTTGGGTGTCGTGTGTGCAGTCAGCTCAGAGCAAATGTCCTTGCTCTGAGAGCCGCCCTCGGCTGAAGACTCAGCATGAGTTAAATGCATTATTCAAGCGCCTTTGCCTGCGCCTCTGCCGTGCCTTGTTCAGGAGAAGCAGATCTGCAGTCCCCGAATCAATTCTGGGCAGATATGCTCCTGCTGGAATAAAACGGGAAAAATTTGAAATCCTAAAATCCAGATGGATGTTACAAACAACACACATCGCTGTGTCATGGAACATTAGCATTACACTGACGCTCAGCATATAAGTAGGGCTGGCAGCGTTTTCGAAAAAATGAATGATAGCCTATAGTACAGAGTGTATGAATAAAGCGCTAAAAATAGTCAGACAGCGGAAGGAGAAATTGATTGGTGCTTATCGTCGGGGTTGTCAGACTCTGAGTGACTCACTCCCAGGCAGTCAAGCATCTCACACCCTCCAGGTCTCTGCTCCAGCTAATTTATAATGCATTCACACACCCCAATGTTTTTTTACGACTTCCTGGGCTAAATTCGTGTATTCCTCTCTTCCTCTAGACAAAGCAAGTCCCTCCAGACTGAAAGACTTCTGCTTTTTGATTGCTGCTGCTGGCTGGTTTTACAGCCCCCCCCCTCCCCCATCTGTCGCTGGCCGTGAAAGAAGAACTGTGATATAATTTCAGGCCAATGATGACAGAGCTTGCCTGGTGAGCTGACAAGGGCTTCTCACACAGGGACTATTTCTTGGAGCCTAACTATGGATTTTAGACGACATGACGGTCAATGAAGCTGCATATACGGTCTTATACGGTCTTAGACGGTCATATACTTTAAAAACCTCTTAAACCTACAGAGGATTTGGTGGCAAAGTATTACAGCTGTAGTCCAAATACACAATTCTTGGAATTCTCATAGGGGGTCTGAAGCATAGAGGGTCTTGTCTTTCAAGCCCAACCAACTTGAAAAGAAGCCTCTGGAACTGAAACTGGAATTTGTAGTTCCTCTCAAATGTGTATCCATAGTTGAGACTCATTCTACACACCGAGTCAGCATAACACTGCAGCATTTCCATAAGCAGTCCTGGGGTGAGTGATTAGGTGTAGAGAGTGGAGGTCTGTTGAGGAGCAGGCCCATGTGGGGAAGGAAAGAAAGGGGTGCTGAGTCATCAGCTGATCCAAAGCTCTTTCAGCACACTCATCCCCCTCCAACATTCACTCCTTCCACTTCTTCCTGACATCACATGACACCACACACACTCACACACACACACACACACACACACACACACACACACACACACACCTCCCATGGCATATCTAAACCTATATGATTTCAACTTTAGAATATAATGTCCTTAAGAAAATTATTTCCTGTGCTTCCGGCTGCATGGAAAAACCAATTACACTGAGAGGTAGAGGCAGAGGTGTGACTTTAAGCGTGGTGCTTCAGGAGCTGCCTGGATCAGTAGGTCTACTGCTACTGCTTGTACTGCTACAAGTTTACACCGAGGGCAGTAAAGGTAACCAAGCATTAATGCAGCTTTAGATTGTGGCTCTGTTTACTGCCTAAGGGTGACCACTCGCATAAGGAGACGATCACACAAAATGGGGGGGGGGTCGGGGCAGACAGTGGAAGCGTCCAAATGGGGCTCGCCTGTCCGGTGGTCACAACTTCACCCTTCAGCTGAAAGGTCTCTGATCCATCCATCAAGACAGCAGAGAGACGTGGGTTCTGAAATGAACTCGATCAGCTTCACCTGCCTGAACTTCGCTGGAGAGGCGCTGCCAACCCACCCCTAACCCCAACCACATTTACTTGCTATCGGGTGACTAGCCACTCCCATTGCTGATAAAGCAAATACAATTATCCTGTCACTGCTGAAGAGAGTGAGTGAGCGAGCGAGCAAGGAAGGGGATGGGGGATGACACCTCCAGATAGCAGACAGCTAAGTGAGGCACTCTCTCTTGGCTCCTTGGCCACAGTGATCTGCTAATCGATAACATGCACACATAGAGCAGCGCTGCCCAGGTACACACACACACACAGGCTCATTCATCTCTTTCTCTCTCTCCCCTCCTCTGTCCTCCTCCGTGTGGCTGTCCACTGCACCACAGGGAGCCAGTGAGATGTCCCCTTCTGCAGCACAAAATATGGCTGCAGACTGGTGCTGCCCAGTCACACTCTGCAGTACCAGGAGACACATATCATCATACACACACACACACATCTGTAAAAGTCTAATGCTTGCACTCCAAACTGCAGCATAAGCGGACACAGTAGTAACATGCGCTCCAGCACTTTTCATTAGTGTAGCGAAGCAACCCCAGGCGCCCAGTGCACAACACACACACACACACACCACTCAGAACCTGGTGGCCTTCATTCTCAGCAGCAAAAAGGAGCCCACTAAAAGCTAAAAACTAAAATCAGTGCTTAAAGAGTTCTACACAGGCTTCAGTGAATTGGATGCATGACTCAGGAAGACCCAGGAGAGGCCACTGGTGGAGTCCTGGAGACACTACATGGGACCCGTTAGGACCCAGCCACCACACAGGAAGAACAGACAAAGGTTGCAATCTTTGATGACGGTAAGCTTCTGCTGTGACCAAATAAATGACATCAATGTTGTGTCTGACGCAACAAAAAGTTGATATTAATCGCCCATACACACACACACACACACACACACACACACACACACACACACACACACACACACACACACACACACACAAACACAAACACATAAATAGACACACACAGAATTACTGAATTACTTACCCAGAGCTGGTCATCTACACCTGGTGGGTTAATCTTGACAAAGGCACCATAGTAGGTGGCAATGTTGCGGTGGTGGGAGTACTTCTTCAGCATGTTGATCTCCGCTTTGATCTCCTCCTCTTCATCCTGCAACAGCGACATCCATCACCACTGACATGTGGGTCATCACAGAATCATCTAGCATTCATCCATCATCATATACTGTAATGGGATGTGTGCTAACATCTGGTGTCTCACACACACACACACACACACACACACGATTCCATGTAACGTCTGTCCTAAAACCTGACAGTGTGTGTTGACATAGCTTTATTCAAGTTCTCTGCACCAAGAGAATAAGGTCTGGTGCTGGACTCCACATGCAGGGAGATGACACCAGAGGTCTGCTGATTAGCCTGTCTCAAAGCCATTACAGCATGCTCCCAAGGTGCACTTGTGAGGCAAGTGACAGTTCCCAGAGGAGGCATTTCAAGCCCTGAGTGCGGTCCTAGGCAGAAGTAATCTTAGTGCAGACTAGGCAGAAGTAATGCACTGCCATTAAAATATAATACTTGCAAACCATCCCACCCATTGCCCTTTTTCTACCTGCAAGGCCCATCCTGTTGCTCCTAATCTGAAAGGCACTAAGATACCTAAGAGTACACACTGCACATACATACATTAAAGAGTACAAAGGTAAAGGCAAAAAACAATGATCTGTGGTTTCCTGCTCAGCATGCTGCTGCACAGATAAATCAGCGAGAAAATGGCACAGTACAATAAGAGAACATGTTGAGCTGATGGGAATACGGCCCAGGAGAGAGCGGCCAAAAATATTCGCACGATGAGCGACACAACAACACAAATACAATCTGGGAACCCATGCCAAACATGATTGCAGAACGACCAGTACGATACTGGAGGGTGGAAGATGAATAAGTAGATGAAGGTTGGATGGAGAAATTAAATGAATATGGAATAAAAGAATGAATGATGAGGAATGATCAGGTCTGAGTGACTTTGGGTGAAGGCTAAAACAGAATGCAGACTCACCCCTGTGACATCCATGACCTTGATGGCCGCCAGCTGTCCTGTCTTGACATGACGACCCTGTTAGCAAAAAAACAAAATAAAATAAAGTTAGAAGGGTTAACTAAAATATCTGAATAGATAGCTAGACAAAGAAAGAGCTAAACAGAAAATTAGCTTAATAAGAAAGAAAGAAAAAAATAAAGGAAAAAAGAAAGAAAGAAAAAAGGAAAGAATCCAGAGGCGTTGCATATTATGTCAGTTTAACTTAATCCACTTCTGCAGAATTCAATCTGTGGCAGTGAGCCAACAATCTTGGCACGCATTTATGTCTCACAATCTACATGCAATCACACATACCTCCCACACATTCACACATACACAACCCCCCCCATCAACCCCCCCATCCTAGGATGATTCACATTCTCCAATAACATGAAACCTAAAATTAATTAGATGTCGTAACATCCAAACCAAAGAGCCCACATCCAATGGGAACTGGTTCAGGCAGTTGTCTGTTATCACAGGTTTAAAATAAAAGTTCCATGGAACCCAATTCAAGAACAAAGGTGCATTCACTGAAACACCCTTGTGTGCATGTGTGTATAAGATAACAACAACAACTTTAAAAGCTTAGGTTTCCTTCAACAGATTTTTGGCTGGCCAATTGGCTCTGGTGTTCACAGAAAGCATCAGCCCACGAGGAAGGAATTGTATGCAAACTGAGGGATCCCTGATTTTGCACAAAGTGAAATGACGCTATACCTGGCTAGGTTTAGGTGAAGATGGGGGGAAAAAAAAGCAAATTATATTTTGGGCAACTTCAAAAGCTGTATATCAGTTAGTGTGTTACTTCAAGAAAAATACATTAAAATTCATGGCCATCATTCCCAGCTCCCCTCACCCACCCAACCGTGCTGCCGCCAGTGCTGGTCACATGAAGGTTTTCTGTAGGATCAGTCTGTCCCCATTCCAGTGTCACAAGGATCTTTTGTTTAGGGCCAATAACGGAATTAGTGCTAGCGGTAGCCCCAGACTGGCCAGCACCACAGTAAAGCCTGAGATTTCACAGTGTAGTGAAGGGAACCCTTCAAACCAGCTCCTTTAATACAGGGAGGAAAGGCAAAGCGACAGAGAGAGAGAGAGAGAGACAGACAGAGAGAGAGGGAGACTGAGCTAAGACACAGAGTGTAAGAAATAGACACCACTAAGACAGGAAGGCTTCTCTGCTGGGAGGCTGAGGCTGCTGGGCTGGTGACCCTGAAATATGTTCCAGCCCTTCTGCTGTCCAAATCCTCTCCCTCTTCCTGCTCCTCTCTCCTCTCTCCACCGGATTCAACAGCAAGTGTCTGGATGCTTTTCACAATTTTCCACAGAGGAAGAACACGTCCGTTCAGCCCAAACAGAAACACCAAATTACTGTTCAAGTCTCTGTGGTGTGTGTGTGTGTGTGTGTGTGTGTGCTCTGGTTCTGCAGGCAGTGACCTTGCAACACTGCCATCCTGTCTCGCACACTCACTGAAACCTGTGCCAGGTTACCACTGAGCCTTGTGCTAGCAAGAGACAGTGAAAAGAGATAGAGTAGGAGAAAAAAGGTAAAGAGAGAGAGAAGGAAAGTGATAGTTAAAAAGGGAAGGAGAGAGAAAAGGTAAAGCGATAGGGAAAGAAGGGAGGAGGGGTGGAGGAGAGAGTCAGCACAGGAGACACAGGCGATAACAGCCAGCACTCCTATTAATTAAAACCTTAGCCTAAAGCCTCACACCTGACCATTAGGCCATATGTCTTCTGCTATGCAATGGGCACAACAGAATATGAAAGACAGGAGTGTGGAGAGGATTGAGAGAGAAAGAGAGAGAGAGAGCTAAAGCAGAGGACATTGAGCAGGACACTAAAAGTGAGTTAGGCAGGAGGGACAGGTAGACAGGCAGTGTTACAAGTGTAGGCAGGAGGGACAAATAGACAGCACAGTCTTGGCAGTTAAACATCAATAAAAACAAATTACTTTTGTTGTATAACACTTTTCCCTGGTGGACATCTCTTCATATTAAACCAACTGCTAATGACAGCTTGTTAGGAGAACCCAGACACTATGAAGCAAATGACACCCAAAATTCAAGCTCAATCTCTCTGTTCTGTCTCTCTGTCTCACAAACACACGCACATGCAAGCACACACAAACAAGATACTGGAGACTGTATGACCACTACTGCTGCTATATCACTACCACTTTAACCATCTCAAAAAGTTCAAATTATGTTTCCAACCACAGGAAGAACACAGCATGGACTCTTCCTGGGAAGCGAACTATTGCCAAAGCCTGCCATTCTGACCTAGTTCTGGACAATGCCTAGTATATGCCAGGGCTCTGTGAAACAAGATGGGGGAGGGGCAGCCTTGGGAGTGGGCGAGACTACTGGCTGTCTAGATTATGCTCCATCCAAGTAGACAGATCATAGAAAGGAATTCTCATAGTCACCACACTGTGAAATCATGCAATCTTGAGTAGGCAAAAATAGAAATCTGCAACAAGCCAGGTGTCCACACACACACACAAAAAAAGTGTATGTGTGCGAGTTTCTCTCTCTTGCTCTCTCACGCTTTTTGTGTGTGTGTGTGTGTGTGTGTGTGTGTGTGTGTGCGTGCGCGAGATCCATTAAGTGTGCAAGGGCATGGGAAACAGGAGTATCTGAGAGAAAAAAAAGAGAGGGTGAGAGACAGACAGAAAGATTGATGTCGCCTGTCTAATTTATTGTAATGAAATATATGATTCTGCCTCCTCCTATTTCCATGAGGACACAGAGAGGGATAGAGAAAGAGAGAGAGAGAGGTAGAGAAAGAAAGAGAGAGAGAGGTGGAGGTACATAAAGAGAGAGGTAGAGAAAGAAAGAGAGAGAGAGGTAGAGGTAGAGAAAGAGAGAGGTAGAAAAAGAAAGAGAGAGAGGTAGAGGTAGAGAAAGAAAGAGTGAGAGAGGTGGAGGTAGAGGTAGAGAAAGACAGAGAGCCAGAACAAGAGAGTGACAGTAAGAGAGAAGGAGCCTGACTGACAGACACTCTCTACGCCTTGAAACGCCTGCACTTCTGCTAAAGTGCCTGCACTTTTGGGCACTACCAGTTGCCACAGCCTCCAAGTTGTGACCATGCCCTTACACGACCTTAGAGCCAGGAACAGCCAAGATGAGTTTTTGAGCACTGGGGTCAGTACAATGCCCAACGTTTTCCATCACCGTCAGAGCAATACCTCCTTCCAAGGTGGGCATAAACAGTGACTGAGGGTGCTGAAGGTGCCACCGGTTAAGCATTGCTGGTCTACCACCGTTGGTGCACTCCTGTCCTCTTCTCAAGATGTCCGTCTAGTGTATTTATTGCTGAGCAGTGATAGAGCTCCAATACAGTAAGCCCCTTATCACCCATCACCCACACACACTTTTACAGCTAGTGGTGCTGAGCTAGTGAAATCAACTCCCTCTGGTGCCCGTCTTTCACTCCCTCACCATCTGATCAGCAAACTGCTCTGGTAGGGACTAAGTGGTGCTGCTGCATTAGCAGACTGTACCCAGATGAGTGGACAAAAACACTGTGGGAACCCATGCATGAATAGAATATGACCATTGTGATGAATGTATGATGTAGCGTGCAGTGCAGTATTGCCATTAGCATCTCTG
The DNA here is from genome assembly GCA_027481765.1 of Tenualosa thibaudeaui. Lineage (NCBI taxonomy): Eukaryota > Metazoa > Chordata > Actinopteri > Clupeiformes > Clupeidae > Tenualosa > Tenualosa thibaudeaui. Next base: position 4,909,479 of record JAIFZK010000227.1, read on the forward strand.
TGTATGTGACAGACTTGAAATGATCCATAATCATGCTCAAGCAGAGAACACACTGGGGCCTTTTTCTCACCAGGGTAAGCTTACTTTCAACAACACATTTGTCAGCAGGCTAACAGAGGGACCACTCAGATGTCAGCTTTTCAAGGCACCATCTTCTCTGAGGGAGAAAGCCTTCACACAGAGGTTTTTTTTCAAAGTGACTGAAGAACAAATTAGGACTTTATTTAGACTGCACTACTTTGAAAGAACACAGTGACTAACTAGCGGTGTGAGCCTTCATGCTAGCGTCTTATGGCAAACAGGCACAACATGTGACATCTATAATGTCGTCTTATGGCAAACAGGCACAACATGTGACATCTATAATGTTGTCTTATGGCAAACAGGCACAACATATGACATCTATAATGTCGTCTTATGGCAAACAGGCACAACATGTGACATCTATAATGTCGTCTTATGGCAAACAGGCACAACGTGACATCTACAATGTCGTCTTATGGCCAACAGGTACGACATATGACATCTATAATGTCGTCTTATGGCAAACAGGCACAATATGTGATATACATTAATAAAACATGCATAGATTTAAGAAAGAAGAGGTCATATGGAGCAAGAGAGAGGGGGGGCAGGGGAGGGAGAGAGAGAGAGCAAGAGAGAGCAAGCGAGAGAGAGAGAGAGAGAGTAAGCAGACAGTCTACACACTGAGACATGCGGCCTTTCACATAATTAAAAAATGAGCTGGCTGGCCTCTTTCTCTTCACCAGTTCCTAAATAGGCCAGAGAACTAGAGCCAGTGAAAGAGGCCACCCATGGGGTGTGAGTTACAGTGAGAGAGGGAGGCCAGGACAGACAGATTGGTGGTGGTGGTGGAGGGGGGTGTGGGGGTGGTCTTGCAGCCTCTTTTACTGACATCACATCATCCCTAAGATAGTCAAGCCCAAATGACTTTGTCCAAGCCTGCAGAAAGTGTTGGCTGGGACTGGCACCATGTCCAGTGGTAGCCCTAGACAGATGAACAGCCACTGCACACGAGATGAACAGGAGGGGGCAGATGCAGTGATGGGCACGAGACCTCATATGTCAAGATGCGAGGCAAGACAAAGTCTTTGAGGAGTCAAAGCCGAGTCCGGACCAAGACCATAAAAAAGTCTGTTTCAATTTACATGAAAAAGGTCTTATGGTCTTGCTTTAAAATGTACAATGTATGAATGCTGGCATCTGCTCTCTTTCCAGGTAAATGAGTACAAGAATGCCTCAGCTAGGTCTTCTGAGGACAGCCAATCCTTCACAGAGTTACAGTATCTCTAAGTGTCCTTTAGCTTTTTGAGTGTGTTTGTTTTTTGTTTTGTTTTTTTCTGACGGGATTGTCACTTTTCACTAGGGGCCTGCCTTTTCCATTGTCATCCCTCTCCAACATCAATACCAATTAATTTTCATAAATTCATTTACACAGCAAGTTGCAAATTATTCAGCAGTATTACAAACTGAAAAAAGCCCATTAAGAAGCAATTCCCAGCCAGATTTTCTCTTAGCCTAAATGACAATGCAGCCTCATTCTGAAGAGAGATTCCATTAAGTTTGCATTGGCCCAGTTCCCAAATCTCTCCAATTTCATATCACAAGGCAATATCACAGGCAACCAAAACACTCTTGCTTATCTGATTAAAAGAAACAAACACAAAAGAAATGTGACGTGTAGAAGGGTTCTGGAAATGAATAACAATAACAAAAGAATCAGTCCAATCCACAATTAGCCGGACTAGTTGTGTCCATGTCTATTGAAATGCCATTCTGGAGGACTGCAAGATTTGTCTGTCCAGTAATTGAAATACTCCCCTCTCCCCCCAACCCCCGTTCTCGTGTAGTCGGTCCACCACCAACATCAGCATTTTCCGGACCTCTGCTGCATACCAACACCACTGTGCACTGGATAGATTGGTTCCAAAATGCATGGCACTTCCTTACTGTAACCTAGCAACAAATACAGTGGCGACTGTTGTGTCTGTTGTGCACTAAGTAGCCTATGATGGGGCAATGGTAGAGGGGCAAATATGAGTGCCCTCTCGTTTTCTTTCCTCTCAACTCCACTCGGCTCACATAAACAGAGTCTATGAGGGGTTCATAGACTCGACTCTCTTGTTCCAGGCCACTTGCCTGCAGCTGTCTGTGATAGACCCACACAGCCGTACTGTTGGATGTAGGGAACTCGGGCAGCTGCAAGGGAAACTACTGGAGAGGTGAACGCTTTGTGAACTCATTCTAATTGATGTTCAGCTGCAATGAAAATGACAACAAAAACAAAAACAAGCAAGCTACAGGAAACTTTCTGAATTAATTCATGGCTGTGAGGGAACTTTTTAGTGCTTCCTTCTCCACGAGGCGCTGACAGACGCAGGATGCCCTGAGTGGGAAATGCCGCTCATCAGATCCATTGTCTGTGAGCAAAGCTCAGGACTGGGCTTGGAGATGTAGGGGGACAATTACTTGTTCATCAGATTTAACAGCACAGCCCAATGCTCCAGCTACCAATGCCTGCTCATGCTGGGGTCCAATAAATACTGAGGAAATCTCCACTGCAGATCTGAGGAAGACCTTAAACAGAAAAAACAATCGCTTTCTCTTCCCTCTCTCTAAAGTGGACTGTCGGGGACCTTATTAAATACACTGTAGAATTGTTTTTTTGTTGTTTTTTTGGAGAGCAGAGACTGTCTAGGAGTTTGAAATCAATGACTAGGCTGACTCTACATTATGCAGCATGTCAATAGCAGTGAGGAGAAAAAAAATACCCCAAATACAAACATATCAAGGTACAAACCCATTATTCACAAAGCATTATAGGCACATTCATTAAGAGTTGATAAGTAATGAATTCACAAAGCCTTATAACTAATGACATGACAAGTGTTCATAACTGTTAAACATTCTAATGACTGCACTCATAAGGCATTATAACGTAATCATGCAAGCCTTTACAACTTGAAGTGTCAAAGCATTATAAATCTTCAATTTGTTAATTGTCCTTTCATATGTCCGAGCTGGGGCTGGGTTAGGGGCTGGGGCAGAGCTAGGAGCTGGGGCTGGGGTAGGGCCTGGGGCAGGGCTAGGAGCTGGGGCTGGGGTAGGGGCTGGAACAGGGCTGGGGCTGGGGTAGGGGCTGGAGCAGGGCTAGGAGCTGGGGCTGGGGTAGGGGCTGGAGCAGGGCTAGGAGCTGGAGCTGGGGCTGGGGCTGGGACTGGGACTGGGGTAGGGGCTGGAGCTGGGGCTGGGGCTGGGGCTGGGGTAGGGGCTGAAGCAGGGTTAGGAGCTGGGGCTGGGGTAGGGGCTGGAGCAGGGTTAGGAGCTGGGGCTGGGGTAGGGGCTGGAGCAGGGACAGGAGCTGGGGCTGGGGTAGGGGCTGGAGCAGGGACAGTTTCAGTAAGGTGATGGTGAGAAGACAAGCCTCTGTGGAGTGGAGAGCTATTAAGGGGTCTGATTGGAGAGACGTCTATCTGGAGTCTAGCTAATGGACCTTGCATGATGCAGAGTTTTCTGTGCTGTCTGAGTGAGGCAGATGGACGGCAATTGATGTCTATGTATAGACGTATACATATGTACCAAATCAAACTAGTCAGGACTCGTGAGCAGTTTGTGTGTGCACATTTTCAGTCAACATTTCCACACCTCTATGTGGCTGTACACAATGGTGTAAATGTAGCCTGTTGACCAGTGAACTCACCACGGTTAATTCATTCCGCACACACCAGCAAAAGAGTAGAGCAACACAAAGGTACCCACACACACACACACACACACCACCAAAGCCTTAATAATGGCTATATTTGCTTTCGATTTCCACAGGTTCAACAAGAAACGGTGAAAGGGAAAAAAAAAAGTTAAAAAACAAAAAGAGCTGGATCGATGGAATAACTCACCCGGGCTCCCCAGAGTCCTGTGACTTTAATGGGGAAAGTCAGTCAAGCTTGCAAAGTAATTACCGTGGAGACTGGATGGGGGGAAGCAAAGGGGAGGAGGAGGAGAAGGAAAAGTGGAAGAGGAGGAGGAGGAGGAAGTAGAGAGGAGGAAGGGGGTGGTACGGGCTTGGTGACACAGCACATTAGGGACACAATAGAGGAGATTGCTGACAGAAACTGTGTCACTAAAATGTCATCCAACCAAGCAATCATGCCAGGGCTGGCTATTTAACCTCAACAGCAGTGGCACCTACTGTATATAATCTGTGTCAACAATATAGAGGACTTAGAGCCATCAAGATGTCAATGGTCTCACAGATCACTAAAATTAAAGGTGGTCATGTCATTTATATCAGCATTTATATCAGCAAAGAAAAGAAAACACAGAATGAAACTGAGGACAACTGAGCAGCGGAAGATTATCATCATCATCATCATCATCAACATCAACAACAACAACAACAACAACAATAAAAATAATAATAATAATTATTATTATTATTATTGGCTACGTCACAATTCCCCTCCTATTCCAAGAGGCTGTGCATTAAATCTCATCACTGCCCCTTAGCCAATGCTCAGCTGAGCTGTAGCACAATCCTAATGAAGGACTGGGGGCAAAAACAAACCAAGAGACCAAAGACCCAGAGGCCTGTAGGCCCAGATCAGAGGACAGGCGAACAGATGTGGTGCTGCCTCACTCTGCAGGGTGACCAGGCAGGCGCGAAATGCAGCCAACGGAGAGGACCGCTTCAATCACACACTCCCTTGGAAAACTGACACTCTCCTGGGCAGATGAGCAACACCAGTACCCAACACCTCAATGCTGGACACCCCAGGCAGCAACCCTCCCCACCCCCCAGGACTGAGGAAAACAAACAGAACCTGCACTAAAACTGCTGCTGTGATGTCTGATGTACCTCACTGCATACCTCTGCCTTCATGAGTAATACCTGCATTTCATGTATGTACACTCCAACATAATCTGCAATAAAATGTTTCATGCAACTGGCTGCTCATTGCAGTCAAATCCTGCTCATTGATTAAATACAAACAAAAAGGCAAAGTGGTACAACAGAACACTGGTTCAAACTCATTCAAACACATTTGAATGGCCATAAGAGAATGCTGGGGGAAGTGCAACATTAATAGAGACATCATGTAAACACGGCCTCTCTGGAATTAAATGTAAATTGCAGTGCCTCGCTACTTCAGAAATGGCTTAATTAAAGAGAAAAGCCAATTATAAACCTAGTGCAGCTATGTGTATGGTGGGGCGGGAGGAGTTATGGGGCACCTTCACTTTAGTCTCTCTTTCGTCGGCTATGGCTTTCTCTTCTTTCCATTTCTTAATCTTGAACTCCTGCTCATTTTTAAAAACTCATTCCATCTCTGACTCTCACTCTTGCTCTCTAGCTGGGGCACGATCAATAGAAATGAGATTTTACACATCATGCCTGTGTGATGGATGCACCAGTGCCATCCAAGGGATTGCCATCACCCACAATGGCTTTTTGTCCATCCATCTAACCAAACACACGCACGCACACACGCGTGCTCTTTCTCTCTCACACACACACACACACACACACACACACACACACACACGCCCTTTGACTGATTCTTTGTGCATCTTCAACAAATGAAGGACACTGGCTGATTTGATATTGTACACAAGGATTCTCTTTGTGACCGTCTTCCTTCAAGCGCTCTATTGACTATTTTAATGAGCTTTTATTCACATTGCACATTCAACAAGTCTGTAATATGCTATGAAAGAACACTCCAGCCACACCACGCTGAACATTCGACTTGATATCACACCCTGCTGATTGGTTGTTATCAGATATCACACACTGTTGATTGGTTCTTATGAGATATCATACACTGCTGATTGGTTGTTGTCCTTCTATTTTTTGCTCTTACATTAAATGAGAGACCCATCTTCTGAGCAAATCTCCTGGGTCCATAACCTCCTGCACAACACCTGAAGGTGAAGGCAAGGGCAAAGGGCAAAGGGCAAAGGGCAGGGGGGCTTCCCTGACCCCAACCTCATTGCATTGACCTGCCAGAATATAAGCTGTCATCATCATGAGCCTTCTGGAGGCAGGTGCTGCTATGGCAACCGTCTGCGGCTGGATTGATTTTAGTGGTTTGGAGTCTATGGGCGTGATGGGTAAAGGAAGGAGCGGTAGACACTACTGGTCCATCACTGTTGACCTCTGACAGAGCGCGGTCGTCAGCTGAAGCCGACACCGGAACTGGAGTGTCTGAGCCACCTGAAAACCACCTCCATCTACTGCACTTGTGAGGTCACTCCAGCTGCTTCAGGCTCTGCGATGTCATTTCTGTCCATCATTTCCATCCTACTTTCAACTCGGACGTTTCTTTTTTTTTTTTTGCATGTTTGTTCTTTAAACTTAACATCCATAAGGCTTCTTTTCTGACACCCTTCAAATGATGTAACACTTTTGCAACATTTTCTCTCACTGTAGGAGCCTACCTTGAGTTAAAATGGTGCACTTTGGAGATCTGACAACTTTGGTGTCAGTCTTTGAGGAAGAGGGAAGTCACCTATGGGTCTCCTCTATCTGTTTGGTAACTTTGGGCCTGGTTAAGGACAGAACATAGACTAGAACATAGACTTTCTACACACCTGTAAGAGATGGACACTGTATTGAGAAGTTGTAGTATTTGCTCCTAAATAGGATTTAGAAAGAATGCCCCTGTGATGCCGCAACTCTGCGTCACGGCATCACGTGAGATACACACCAATGTGGAGATGCTGTTTGAATGTGTTTTTGACTATGGACAATGAGAACATGTATCGCACAGTTTTACAAACATTTTATGTGACGTTAAGGTAACTTTGTGCCTGCTTTACCATCTACCGTGAGGGCTAAGGAAACGTTGTGAAGATGTTTGGTGAGTGCACGCACCAATATTGTACCAATACGTGTGTCAGCGTGGTAGCTTCAGCGGTACTAAGGGAGCATGCACCGGTGCCGGCGCACTATTATGCTTTACTTCCTTGATTGGTGCATTCGCTAGCGTGGTGCGCAGTTTGCGCGATGGTAGCGCCCAATTAAGGTGATTTTGTGCATTTTGTATAGTTACTGTTTGATGGTTGCTCAGCTATGTGTATGTAGCTTTCCTGTGTCAGGAGTAATTATTTTGTGTTTAATATTGCACTGCATCTGAATGATTTATTATGATTTGTGTGGCCAGTACTGTTTATGCCCTGATGTTACCTGTGTGAGTGGTATGTTCCACTGTGGGCGTGGGTGATGGATCTCTTAAAAATGCCAGCAAACAGACCAGACCTGATGTATGGTGTTAGGCCTCAGTCTCCCTCAGTCTAGGCCTCAGTGTGTGAGACTTCTTTAGTATTTTATTTCCTTTTTTAAGCTCTTTTTGTATTTTTTTGACCCTTGTGTCGTTATTTATTTTGTTGTTATGGGGGCACTGTAAATATTGCACTTGGGTGCTCATGGGCTGGAAGAAAATAAAACAACTTCCTCTGCTTAAAAAGACCACCGGTCACGGGTACCTTTTGACAGCCCCCAACACCTGCCTGTATTAGATTACTGAAACACCATACACTAGCTTTGAGTCAAAAATAAACACACACGGACACAAACAGGCCTGGTATAAAAACACAGAAGAGAAAAGCTGAGAAGAAAGGGCACTCTTTCCTGCAGTGTTCCACTTCCACACTGCCTCACTCCAGTCACAGGTGCAAATGCAAACTCACACCTGTCCATGCCCTCCTGTGTGGCATCTGTGGGACAGGGATGCCAGGAGCACGCCCTTTCACATGTCGTCTCTCCCTCTATTCTTTCTTTCTATCTCTCTTTCTTCATCTCTTGCTCTTGCTCTCTCTCATTACCCATTATCCATCCATCTCTCTCTCTCTCTGGCTCTCTCCCTCTCCCAACTTTGGCAAGGTTCCTCCTCGTAACATAACAATCCTCTCTTCTTGAATCTTAAGAGAAAGTGGTGAGTGAATAATGATTCGGGACGGAAGCAGCCAGATCCCGATGTGTGTGACAGCTCAACATAGCCCACCAGCCTCCAACTGGCTGTTTCCTGTTGCTCTGCTCTCTCCAATCTTCTTTGCCTGTAAGAGGACAGGAGTGATGAGAGCAGGCAGTAGCCTGCGGTCCTGATCCTCTCTGGGAGGGAGAGTGGAGGGAATGTTGGGAGGGGTTGGGTTGAGAGAGGGACGGGGTGGCCTCATGCCCTGTAGTCTGCCAAGGCCTCCTCCAGCTCCTGGCTCAGACCGATTTCTAATCCACCAGAACAGAGCTCTGGACTGCCAGTGCGTACAGCAATAGAAGCGTAATAAGGCAGTTCGAAGAACGAAAAATATTTTTGCTTGCATGAAAATGTGCACTTGCGCGCACACACACACACACACACACACAGACAAATAAGAATTTCAGGGAGACACCAACACACACATACCCAATAGTGTTGAAGAGCACTGAGAAATGCAAATGGGTGCCTACCATGTTTGTGTGTATGTGTGTACATTTGTTTGTTTGTGCGTGTGTGTGTATTTGATATTGAAGGCTGATCATTTATGCATGCTGTCCAAGTCTTCCCTGCCTGTGTGGCTGCTGACAGGCTGTCTGTAGGTGTAGGACCTGCCTCCTGCATTGTCACTACAGACAGGCAAGGGTGGAGGAAGGGGATGTGGGGCTGTGTGAAGAAGCCCGCACCCCTCACCCTCTTTAACCACCCCACCCCCCAACCCCAAACACACACACACACACACACACACACACACAAACACAAACACCACCATCCAAACCCCGCTGCCTGCTAGTTTGCCACCGGTGCAAGAGAGAAGCAGGTGGAGCAGCACGTTGCTATGCTCCAGCGGTGCTAGAGGTCAGCTGAATGATAACAGCCCATTTACATACCACAGGAGAAGAAAATGAGGGAAAGGAGGAGGACAAGGAGAAAAGGGAGGAGAAAGAGAGGGATATGAGAGAGAGAAAAAGGAGAGGGACAGATAAGGGGGGGTTGGAGGGGGAGTGGAAGGACAACCGGTAAGGATGGAGGATGGATGGACCGGTAAGGAAATGGAGAAGGAGAGAGAGGAGTGATGGTGGCCAGCAAGAAGCACAGTGTCCGAATGAAGCAGCCTGCTCTCCTGAAAAGGCTCCAAGACATAGCTGAGGAGTTGCTCAACCATTTCTAAGGAGATCTGAATAGACAGCCTGTATTGATGTTGATTGGGCAAGCAGGAAGAGGAAGGAGCTTACTGACAGCAGGAGATGCTAATTGACCCTTGGCTGGCCTTCAGCGTGATGGAATTGCATTATGGCGAAGTAGAGTGGCTAGTGTTGGTGGCAGTGAGCAGCAGGTTTGGATTAAATTGGCACCCTGATGCCAGGTGAGTGGCTGACACACCGGTGCGCCTGACATCACCATGGCAACACACCAGGCTCTTCGAGGTGGACCTAAATGGTTGTGGGTGTGTTTATTGATTTTGCAGTCACACATGTGAGCGAGGGAGAGCGTGAGCCATTACTGTGGCCAATAAGGACCTTTAACTCCAAATGTGACAGACAACATCAAAACCACTGCTGCCATTTAAGACATTAAAAAAAAAACAACAACAATGAGGAAGCAGCCGAGACAGAACATCAGGGAAGATTTACAGTTTACACAGAAAATGGATGTAAATCGATTAGCCAGCTGGCAGCCCGTTTCTGTTGAGAGCCTTATGGAGAGCATAAAATATGCTAAATAACAATCACATCACCCTAATAAAGCAAAACATTTTGCCCACGACCATTTTATCATTAATTCCAGACAGTGATTTGTCTAGGGCATTTTCTACTTATTAACTGAAAGCATGCAAAGAGGAAGTCAGAAGGTAATGAGTTGCTGCTTTTTCCCCTTGTTATATCACACACAAGGTAATACTGTGGAAAGTACACCAATTAATCAAAATAATTACTACAAGCTGCAATGTTGCACCCTACCTCTTTTCCAACACAAGCAGGCACCAATTCAACAACTTACTGACTCCCCCTCACAATGGCACTGTCAAATGGCCCTTTACTGTTAGCCCCATGACCCATCTCACTCCTTTGAGTTCGACACAATGTCTGGCCGCTGCTACATTGTCCAGCCATAATTCCTTATAACCACCTATAGACTGATAAGTGGGATAATACTCTATTATGAAGCTTAGCTAAAACCATAGGCAACTTGTAGTCTGTCATGGTTACTACTGATTGTAATTTTTCTTAAGTGGGATAATACTCTATTATGAAGCTTAGCTAAAACCATAGTCAACTTGTAGTCTGTCATGGTTACTACTGATTGTAATTTTTCTGCATGACCCCTGGCAGCTGGGTTAGCCCCTTGAGTCGTGGATCTGCCCAAGGTTTCTTCCTAGATTAACTGAACATAAGGTTTTTTTTAATTGAATATACCAAAGCCCAAACAGAAAGCCAAATAGAACATGTGGCACCTTACTCTGACATCAGCTTTTTAAAAGCTAGTTTAGAGGTGCTTGTTCACTGACTGGTTTCTTGATGGATGAAAAAACAGCAGCAGAGGACTGCTAAAGGCCTACAATAAAAACAACTGTCTCACTGTTCTGCAGTAATCTTTAGTACCATGCAATGCTCATACAAGAACAGAGGCTAGAAAACCCACTTGATGTTGAAGTGTGTCGAATGTATGGTGGCAACCCTTGGAAAATCATTGTTCCTCCTGTTAAAAAAAAAAAAAGCCTTGCTGCCTGTCCTAACTAGTCATTACCAAAATGATCTGCATGGTCACGAGGCTGTTTACTACATAGCCCAACACTCAGCGGGCTATGACTTGTCCTGTACACGCACATACACACTAACGTCTCTCTCTATCTTTCTCTCTCTAGAGCCAGGGACACAAGCCCCTCAAGTACAGGCTTCCGTGACTGGAATTCCTGAGAGCAGTGAGCCCTACACAGCCCCCACGCCAGGGGCCAGTCCATTTGCTTAACCTACACTTGCAGCTTGGCTATGTGGAATATTAAACAGAAGGCTGGTGGTGGTGGTGTGTATGTCTGTTGTGGGTGGGGGAGTGGGGTGCCAGGCCAGCCCTGATTTTGTTTGGAGGGCTTGGCACTCAAGGGTCCAGCTCTGCTGCTGCCTTCTTGGGGTGAAGGCAGGAGAGATAACAGGCACCACAAATCCTCAGCCACAAAGCTAACCTCCCTGTTGACCTTATGAGAACAAAGCAAAAAAGAAAAAAGAAAACTTGCATTCTTCTGCCGTAAGACAGGAATGTATGTATGTGTGTGGTGGTGGTGGTGGGGGGGGGGGGGGGTGGATGAGATGGATGATAAGATGCAGCCTCCCCTGGGTGCCTGTGATTGGTGAAGTTTTGTTTACTGCCCGCTGTGCATGCTGCTGAGGTCCATAATGAGATCAGGCCAGCCAAAACAGACCCACTGCCATTAAAAACTTGTCTTTTTTTTTGCCCTTTTTTATTTTAGACATATGGGTTATCTGTGTCTACAGAGTTCCTTTTGAAAAACGTTGATGAATGCCTATCAGGTAGGCCTAGAAGCACTTCAAAGATCTGAATTTTGACAAGATCTTAATCAACGTGAATATCAGATTCCTACTAAAAATAAAGAAATCACTCAAACAATCTGCATTATTTCACCACAAAACAAGCATCATCTATGCAAAACATCTATGAATGCAGGCAAGAGGGAGGTGGATGAGGTTACTGATACTTCAACTTGATGGCTAGCCAGCCATGTGACCTATCAAAACATAACTTCCTCATACCAAAGTCTATTTACCATCAATAAAAACAGATCTAGCATGCATAAAAGCTTTATTGATATCCAGACTACAACAGAGCAGGATATGAATGCACACAGGATCCATAATATGTCCTTGAAGATTTACAGTAGACAGAGCCTGTGTGCAAACTGTGTGAAAATACAGCTTTTATACAGTGTCCTTCCTCTCTAGGGAATATGTATTCACTGACAGTGTGCCACTACCACTGAGAAATGAGAGCACAGAGACACCCCTCATTAGGGAGATTTCTTTGCAAATTACCTAGCAGAAGAAAAGACAGGGGGGGAAACAAGTTAGGTTACCTCTGGGTTGATACACTGATGACAGTGTTGGACATTAAAAAATAAATCAAGCAATAAAGAAAGAAAGAAAAAGAAATAGAAAGAAAAAAAAATGTCCTCAAGGAATGGATGTGTTAAAAAAAAAAAACACAGATACGATTCTGGGCTTGGATTAAAGCCTTGCATTAGCATCTCCATACAGGCACAGACGAGAGCATGTACACGTACAAGAAAAAAAAAAAACTTTCCTCTTCAATATTTGATGAGCTTCCCTAAGCCCTGGGTTGGAGAAAGACTACCTCTTCTATCAAGAAGAACAAAGCCTCTGTTTCACTCTGGGACAAGCCACAACCTCCTCAACTTCCTTTTAAAAGATCCGGAGATCCTCAAAGCCTGGAGGGAACAGAACTCTCTTGCACACTCTTAAGTAAAGCAAGTCTTAAGCAAAGCCCATGTGACCATGGCAGCTTATGGACGGCAAACGTAAACAAGGATCATTTGATGCAGAGTGCAACAACTGCCCTTGTGTCCTACATCTTTGCAAAAAACAGCATTGGATAATCACTTTGGACTGAGATTATCACGATGGCTCATACAATTTTAATCTGCTGCTAATCTATTTGGCGACAGACACCATCCCAGCCTGTGCTTAACTCTGTGGTTTTCAAAGTGGGGGCCACAAAGGGGCACCTGGGGGGGCAGAAAGTCGGAAGGGAAAGTAAAGGCAAATAAATAATTGAATAAATAAAGCTGTAAAAATATTCACACTTGTTATAAAACTGCACTGTAAAAATATCACATATATTTTCACATTACTACTATTATTGTTATTATTTTTTTATTATGCGCAATATCTTGATTGGCTGACATTCGAACACATTTTGATCACATTAAGAAACCACAGGAGCCTTGGTGACAGAGACTTTTTCCTCATTAGCTAGCCAGCTAGCTCCGCTGAAATAGATACATTTTTGGACGAAACACCTGATGTGATTTGCGAAAATTCAGAAGAACTGGCCAAGAAAGTTGCACAAGTATGTGGCCTTAACTGGAATCTACTGGTGTATAAGGGGCCTTGTCATGGAAAAGTTTGGGAACCCCTGGTTTAACAACTAATAATAATCATCATCATCATGTGAAGTAGAGAAATGTGAAAGGTCCCTTATCAAAAAAAAAAACATTTCAGTTGTTACCAGTAAAAAAAAAAATTATGTCTGTGGAGAAAAAACTCAGACATTTGGACTGTTCTGAAGTATCTGCACACAGTCTGACAAAAGGCTCCATGGTGATGGCCTCTTCTATGTATGAAACATTTAAGCCTCACAGTAATTCATTGTTTCAGCCTCCATGCCATTATGCAAGTCCCCCCACCAGAAGACAAGGCCCCGACTCATTTCCTTAACCACAGGATTAATAATGCAGTGCTGGACAAGAGGACAGGCTTTAGTGTTGTGAGATACTGCTGCTGCTGCTGCTGTGTGTGTGTGTGTGTGTGTGTGTGTGTGTGTGTGTACAAACGTGAGTGGACCATCTGCATGCAAGACCTGTTGGAGAGGGTGTGTGGATGTGCAAAAACTCATACACTGATCTGAAGAAGCGACACTTCAAGAGTGAAAGCTGTACATTTAATATCATTGACAGGTCTCCTTCAATCAGACCTCCTTCCTCAATGTGACCTTGGGTCATCCCAGAGCTCCATCCTCAATGGTGTGTATGTGTGTGTGTGTGTGCACGCACCACACAAGCATGGTCTCATGACTAACCATGTGTCTCCAATGAAAGACGGTTATGATCAACGTTACTGCTGTTACAGTTCCCCCAGAAGGTTCCTTTTCATTAAATTTGAATGGTGTGTGTATAAATCACTAGAGCATCCTACGACTGGAGGGTGCACCCAGCACTCATATGGGCCTGGGTGTCTTCAAGAGACTGGAGCCAGAATCTCTGCTTTTTAAATATTCACAGGCATAGAACAGGAACACTAAATTATTTAGTCTTGGAAAGTTTTTCTATATTCAGATCTACCAGCTCTTCTAAACAGCTATATATATAGGCCTTTCTTTACACAAAGTACAGTTAAAACCAATACATGAATTAGCTGAAATAATTTAATAATTTAAATCATTTCATATTGACAAAAGGCACTAGAAGCACTAGCAACAGTGGTGCAGAGCTCTACAAGATTAGCAAGAGCATGAGGAATGAACATATCAGTTAGAGCAAGTTCAGTGAAAACCATGAGAATTGTGTGTGTACGTGGCTTACTAAAGAATAAGTAGCCTTCAAACTGTGGGCAGTTCCCAGCAAGAGTGTCCAGCTCCCAGCAGGTTCAGTGCTACACCTCACTAGGCCCCAGTCTTCTAAAGACCAGCCTATGGCCTTTGACCCCTGCTAATGCACTCAAAAGGTCCCTGACACAGTGGGGAAGTGTTTCTCTGAGAGAATAAAAGACTTCCTGAGTTTAAGACAGAAAACACTAGAAGAACAGGCCAGGGGTGAGTATAAAAATAGGGCTCAAAATATTGGCCAGTGAAGAGGACAATGAAAAGGTGTTTTATTTTGAACAGTCCTCCCAACAGATTAGAAGGAAATATTCCTCCTGCAGAGCAGTAACAAACAGCAAAGGATCCTTGAGGCCTGTTTTACAGGTAACGGTTCGTTAATCCCACCCATTTCATCTCTCCACGCACAGATTAGGATGACGGGGAGCACTCCTTCAAGGCATACAACATTCTTGTCTGGGTCTAGGATTGTCCTGTTTGCGACAGGACAGCAATGAGCTGAGACGCAGCCTTCAGTGACAAGTCAACCAAAAGCTTCTGCAGTGTGAGACAGGAAGACAGGAAGACAACAAGACGGAGATACTGACTCAGGGATGAGGAGGAAGCTGCTGTCAAAGAAAAGCCAGGGAAAGGAAAGTCTAGCCAAAGCAAGCCTTATGCCACCAAGCTTTGAGAAAATAAAGTGCTTCTCGTTCACCGATGAGCAGTGGAGGTACATTTGCTGCACAGTGGCATTGACAAAATTAGGTCAATGTCATTTCAAAAAGCCTCACAGCACAAAAAAGTGTGCATACTCTACAGTGTATTCTTTCCACCGAGACCACTTCCTGCTTGCTTCGAACAGCAGTCTAAAAGCATCTGAGGCCAACTGAAGGTGTTTTTCACACTGCTTGAGTGTGGCCCAAGTCACAAAAAGCAGTAGGTAGGGTTGAGGCAGCTTTATGAAAAGCAAACCACCAAGCCGGAGGAATCAGTTGACAAGAAGCTTTGCTGCTAAGATTTCATCTATAGTGTGAACCTGTAGCTGTTATCCCTCTTAGAAAACACCCTTGTAAACAGTTCGTAAAATATGACCTATGACCAATATTGTATTATCTACATCTGACTATAAATTCATCGTATATTAATCATATGCTGAGAGGGTCAAATGTGTTGGTGTGTGTGTGCGTGTGAGTGTGTGAGTGAGTGAGGTATCCAAAACAGCATGGGCCCCAACCTCATGACTCACAGCTGGAGACTCTTGGCTGGGCGACACACAGTGAGACCCTCCTATAAAAAGCTGACAAGCCCTAGCCCTAGCCCTAGCCCATCACATCACATCACACACAACACACACACACACACACAACACACACACACACACAACACGCACACACACACAACACGCACGCACACACACACACACACACACACACACACACCCACTGTCCAGCCACACAGGGGAGGAACTGGGGCATCATCCAGGGCCACGGGGAGCCACTCTCAGCCCCCTGTGACACCAAAGCTGCTCCTTCCTTTGGACCTCTTTCCCACACTGGCCACCCCAGTCAAGGGGAAAAATGGACGCGTACGCCTGACTACTGACACGTCTATAGAGACAGATCAACAGACAAACCACCGACCCGGTGGCCAAACACAGAGATGTACATTCACACCACACATGCATAGAAACAGACACAATAACAGAAATAACAACACATACACAAATTAGCATACACTCAAAAAATATGTGCACACACACAGACACAGACCCACACACACACGTACATCAACCACAATAGTGGTTTCAAACACAGGATACGTCACTTATCAGTTCCTGTGACCTGATTCTAAATCTCTGTGGTGTGTGTGGTGGCTTAATCAAGAGCCTGAAAGAGAAACAGGGAAGCCAAGAGCGACAAGAAAAACAAATCTTTCAATACTGCCGAACACTCGTCAGTGGAGCCAGCAGGTCCCCTTAATGTAATGATTTCCAAGTCTAGCAACAGCACATAACAAAACATAGGGAGTGAACAGGAAGATTCTCTCCCTCCAGTCCTCTGACAGAAGAACAGCGGAACTCTCCAGCTTCATTTAGGGGGACAGACTGAGCCAGAGTGCCATTGTGTGCCAAAGAGAACTGAAACCCTTGCTGAAGCTCTGAATCTGCCCAGTTTGCAATTCTTTTCTCTGACTACTTGTCCACAAAGCAAAGTCAGTGAAGTACAAGTTCCATTTCTTTTACCCTAAGTCTCTAAGACCCTAAGATTAGTGTAGGAACGCCTATATTTCAGACACTTCAACAAGGGAGAGCTACACATTAAATACACAGGAGGTGGAAGAGGAAGCACACTTCTAGTTTAATACAATGCCAACATCCATTTTCTGAAGGAAAAAAATGACCCATAACGGTTCTTCAGGGCCAGAATCAAGACAGGAACCATTACCACCATGACTACCTTCTCTACCTTTTTTAAAAAATTGTATTAAATTGTGCTGTGTTGGAGCCATGACCTAGCCTCTGGCTACAAGTAGTATCGCTCCGGACCAGTGGCGAGGTCTCCTACCACACCTGCACTCTGTCTGTTGTACAGTTATGCTGTGAGCTGTACGGAGGACCAACTGCATGGGTGCATGGGGGAACGAGCGGGTAGGTGGGTGGCTCGGACGGGTGGTTTGGCCTCAACAGCACTGGGAGTGTTGGAGTCCGGGCAGTGGGTGAGTGCCAGAGACATCACAGGCTTAGTTATTACATTAGTCCCACTAAAAAGACCCATTTTAGGGCTTCTCTCTCTCTCTCTCTCACTCCCTCTCTCCCCTAGCACTGGCCCCCAGCCACTCAGTTGGCCCCTCTCTCAGGAGCAGAGCCAAAGCAGCAAAATCAGCTCTCTCTCAAATACTCCTCACATGAGAGGAGGAGAGAAGAGAGAGAGAAAGAGAAACAGAGAGAGAGAGGAGATCACACCGCCTCCCCTCGTAAATTTGCCTCACTGAATTATTTAACACTCTATATCTGGAGAGGAGCTGCTTTCACTGCACTGCTTCGCCACTTTTGTGGCGTCTGTGCTGCTAACAGACACTGGGCCAATTTTAATCACACAACATGGCCATTACTAAAAGTTCCACACCACACCAGCCCTGCCTACCCACCCCGCCTACTCCATCCTTTAGAGCTGTGGCAGGGGGTAAATCAAACATTTTTAGAGGCTTACTTTTTTCTAGCCGGGTATAAAAATGTAATGAGGTCCAGCATTACTTCAATTTAAGATGTGATATATAGTGCAGAGAGGCTTTAGAGAGGGATAAAAGCCCAAAGAGGGTTAAACAGCATTGACATTCTATTAGTCCGAGAGAGTGTTTCACAACGTGTTTTAGCACAGTTTCCCTTTCTTTTTCTCATTTCTTTTTCCAGAAAAAGAAAGATGAAGAGATGGAAGATGCTCGTGAGTGGTACACAGCTCCACATCAAAGACCGAGTTAGAGGGAGCCCACCCCTGGGCATTAACCAGGAATACCAGCTTCAGCTCAGACCCCAGTCACAACGTGCAGAAACACACTGGCATCTGGAACATTCCTTTGTACTCGCACACTGCGGAGGAAAGCCAAAATAACCCAGGCCTTTCAAGTCTCTGACAGCTACTTCACGCAGCCCCAACATCAAGTGTTTCTCCCCTGTTTTTTTGGCCTTCTTTCTTTCTCCTTCCTCTTGGCAGATATAAAATGAGGGTGAGCTTAGATCTTCCCTCTCTACTTCTACGTGTGTGTGAGTGAGTAAAAGAGAAAAAAAGAGAGAAGAGAGAATGAGAGAGAAAAATTATAGTTAAAATGATAAAAATGACACAGAGGAGGAATCTGTACAAATATCTGGGAAAGGTCACTGTATTCTCCCCGAGTTGAGGATAAGACAAGAGGACAAGAGAGACTGAGAGAGAGACTGAAAGAGAGACTGACAGAGAGACTGAAAACCTGTAATCTGGGTTAGCACCACATCTACAAAAACTACACACAAAGAAAAAATACACACACACACACACACAAACACAGAGAGAGAGAGAGAGAGAGAGAGAGAGAGAGAGCAGGTAGCAGAACTGGCACCACATGAACTGGTGGCAAGCATCTGAAAGTTCACATACCTTGTACACCTGCCCGTATGTGCCATTGCCCACAAGTTCCACCAGTTCAAATATCCCTGCGGGGTCCTGTGGAGGAGGAGGAGAAAGGGGGAATATATTTGGCATTAGACTGACTGGAACAAGCCATGACATTAAAAAAGGTGTGACTACCTTTGTGGCATGCCAATAATAAACGGATGCCAGTCTAATGATTCACATGAGCCATGCTAACATCAAATTTCATAAAACATGGCTAAGATACGCAATGGCAACAATGAAGACAAGAGGACTTTTCGGGTGGTGTTTATCGGAGGAGTCCTGGGTCTCACAATGAATTGGAGAGAATGCTTAGCAAACAATGGCAGCAAATGAACCCAAGTGGCTGTGAAGGTAACAGAGAGACTAACACCAGTGGTGGCTGAGACAAACAGGCACAGGGAGAGGGGAGAGGCTCTTATCAGGGTCTACCATAAGAGAGTGAGACGTGCCTCAACATATAGCCTCCCTGTGGGTCTGCGATTCATGCAACACTCAAATGGCTGCTGAACTTCAAAGTGCTGATCGCCTAATCCCACTCTCTGGTGTTCGGGGCTCGCACAGTCATAACCCTTTCACACTGGATGAGTAGAAGAATTTGGATGGCAGGGAGCAGTGTGTGTGTGTGTGTGTGTGTGTGTGTTTCTCTGGATGGATGACATTGCTGAAAGGACAAAACAAACACAGTCTGAGCCATGTGAAGCCACTAGCATAACCTCAAGAGCCGATGCCGTATTTCCACAGAAGCGGGTTTGTGAGTTGACAAGAATGCCAAACAGATGGGGAGAAGCTCTCCATTTGGAACAAATATTATCACTAAGTGTGTGTGTGTGTGTGTTCAATTAAGTAAGGACATGGGAGAAATGCATCTCTGGATAATCAGTGTGGATAATCACCATTTGAGGAATGCTGCTTTCACTCAAAACATGGCAGAAAAAGAAAAAGGAGAATGTGTGTGTGTGTGTGTGTGTGTTTGCGTGTGTAAAGGGGGTTAGTGAGTGAAACAGAAAGGAAATAAGTGGACAGTCTGCTACAGCTCAGCAAACCAACTAGGGAACCTTACAACAGCTGTGGCCACACACACACACACACACACACACACACACACACACACAAAGAGTAATCCACAGTCTGGGGCAGTGGCACAAGGAGTGCACAGAGCAGCAGGTGTCCAGACAGTTTTTTGCCTTCTACCCAGCCTTAGAAAAACATGACGGGCCCTTCAGAGGGCCCACCATCCCTGAGTGAACTCAAGACACACACAAAACCTCTCTCTTTGACACACACAACACACACACGGCACACACACATGCTAACTCAAGCTGGACAGTCAGTGGTATGGCAACTGTCAAAGCAGACAAGATTTGCAGTGTCATTGTATAGCAAGCCTCTAAGAAACTACTACTTAAACACATATCTTATAAACACATATATATGCACACACACACACAATAAAGACACAAGCAAAACACTTCACACACAAAGCAAAAGACAGTGGACCTCCAGGACAGGTTTACAGTGATACAATTACAAAGACAGAGGCCTCAGCTCAGCTTCTGCTGCCTGTCAGGGGAATGTCTGAGACATTATGGTATACAAAAAGAATTGCTAATTCAATTCAGTCATTTTCTCTCAGGTCACTGAGTTCATGTGAGTCACGTCTTCACAGTACTATAATCACAAGTCTGACAGGAAAAGCATCTGGCACCATTTAGCATTTCCCTTCATATACATTTTTTTTTAACTTCCCCTCATATCCTATCTGTATAAGAAAAAAAGACAAACCAAAACAGAATAGAACAACAACAACAGATATTCCCCTGTCCACTTCACCAAACCCACCCCCTGTCATCTCTGTTGACGCTCATCTTTGCCTGCGTCTGATGAGAGTCTGACACCCCGACCCGGCCCCATGTTCAGCTGAGTCAGCAGACAGGCAGGCCATCCCCTCCGCTCCAAGCACATCATGCTCTTGTCCAGCGCCTTTCTCTCTTTTGCACTCTCACCTGTCTTCTCTGGGGGTTTTTATAATTAGACAGAGTTTCATATGAATTCCAGACACAGCTCAACCAGGCATGATACCCCACCACCCCTCACTCCAGTCAAGGGAGCTGACAAGCAGGTTTGAGAAAGGGAGCAGGAGATTTGGGCCGAAGAGACAGAAGCATCTAATAAAGTGTATTCTCTCTCTGTGTGTGTGTGTCTCTCTCTCTCCCTCTCTCTCTGTCTCAGCTGTGTTCCATTACACATGAGAGAAGCTGAAGAGTTCATTTGAAATCTCGGTGTATCATGGCACTCACACTCAGAGAGGCTATCAAGGTGAGTCAGGATGGGTGTAATTTTTTTTTTTTTTAGAAGAGCTCTTGTTTCAGACAAGCTCTGTTTGCACACTAGATCTGCATGAATTCACAGTCATTGAAACCATGCCTAAAACCACATACGATCATCTTAACTGAAAGATGTAGCAATATTAGATAACCGCCAATACTGGCATTTAGATTATAGTCCTGTTGAGAGCATGAACTGTGAAGTAAGCACTGATAAATGCTGACCTTTTAGGTTTGGCTTTCTGCCTATGAAGCTCCCAATATGAGTTGGCAGAAAAAGCTGGAAAATAAAGAAATGCTTACACATATATATGGGCATGTATACGACTGACCAGAATGACACAGTGCCTGTGTGATCTTCAGCTCAGCAGAGCTTGACCAAATGGGCAAGTCCAGGCATATCTGGAGACCAAAGTGGTCATGACTTTGTTTGAGAGGCTCAAATGGAAGTGGGAAGTCTTAAGTGCTTTTCTTTATTTCCTCATCAAATAGCAATCATTCAGCAGTTAGTCTTTCTACTGACACAGAAACCATGCCAAGACACCACAATGAGTCACCGCACTCATGCGGTGTCTGATGCAGTGTCTGGTGCTCACATGACTCTACTGCCCCTCATACTCAGACTCAGACACAGGCAAGACAAATGGGACCTCACACTCCTGCTACCTGGGAACTTGTTTCTTCACATCCAAGAAACCAAAGGGTTTTCTGGAAACAACGGTTACTTTAGACAGACATAACTGAATTTACAGAAAACAAAGTTCACCAGCAAAATTTGTTTTGCTTTACATGCTGATCCAATGCAGCCAACTCCCTGAGCAAGGTCATCCCAAACACATCCTGAATGGGTTATACTTCTGCAGATTTTTTACTAACGTAACAAGACCAAGGTGAAACGTAAGTGTGTGTTTCAAGGTTGTCATAACAGATAACTTTAAATAGAAGGGTGACATTGAGTTTTTAGCCTATTTTGATGGCTTTAATGTAATACATTTTATTCCAGGAACAATGCAAGACATACTATGTGGAAAGACCAACTAAACATACATCATCCCTGGACCAACAATGTTGATATTTATTATATTTATTTTCCTTTCAATAACCAACACAAAGAGATTGAGATAAACTAGAGTCCTGAGGCAGAAAACAACCAATCCCCTGTCAGGACTTAACAGCTATTAACTTCTAGATTTAATAACACAGCTTCACTGATTAAATCAAACAAATGAACACAAAAAGCATCATCCTCACACTTGACTCTGCAGACAGGAAGTGGGTCAGCAGCCGTCGACCAGGGGGCACAGTGACAGCGGGGAGAAGGGGGGCGGGGCGGGGAATTGAGGACAGTAAGTGCTTCAGGCTAGAAACCAGCCGTTCATGCCTCACCTCAAATCCTAATCCACCCCTTTCTAGTAGAGTGAACCCAGACACAACAGCCTGAGCAAGCGAAGCAATAAAAGATCTCACACTATCAGTTTTGGGGGAAACAGAACATCAATGACATTGACATAACATGAGCCAACACTTATAATCCGTTCTAAGACTGCTCAAAATGGACATCTTTGGATGTCACCATTTCTCATTTACATCCTGTGAAGATGAGGCATTGACTTGTTTAGCAGTTTCAAAGAGCTATATCTTCCTACAGCAGTTTTACATTAGATTAAATAAAATTTGATTAGATTCAACTTCACTGTCACTGCTGAAGTAAAATACCAGTATGAATGAACACTTACATTTTTTGTTCAGAACCCCACTAGTTTCATTTCCCTCACAAGATGATCCTATGCACAGGCCATACACTCGCCATTTGACAATTTAAACAAGCCTTCTTCTGAAAGGCTAGCACACGACACATATTCCCCGATGGCCACTTGCTAGCAGTGACCTATGTTGTAATGTGTTTATATCAGTAGGTCATGAATGTCAGTTTATTCTGGTTACGAAACTGTGTAATTCTCACTTGAGAGGTCACACAGACAGACACACCAGTGCCAACTTTCCTACAAGGAACAGAAAAAAAAAGGAATGGATTAAAAAATGGAGGATATCCTCCTTGTGCTCCATATTATTACATACTAAAATTAAAAAAATAAACCTAACTGTCCATTTTGTTCTATTCTGGCATATGCCATTCAATAGTATTACTAAGCAGTCTAGTGTGATGAGGTATATGAATCAATAAACAACCATAAGCGTGAGTGTAAGTGCACCGTATTTTTCAAGTGTAATATGTAATCCCTGGCAGTGACTTTGGGTTTGGTTCTGAATGGTGCATCAGAGAGTACTGTATGGCACTGTGGAGGGTTTGCCAACTCCTACTCATGATAGTGCTCCAGTTCTAGATGACCTACTTCTCCACCCTTCCTTTCGTGGAGCATACACGTGCACATGTGCACACGCATACAAAACTACAGAATTCAGAGGAAGCTGGCTATGTATGGACTAAAGAAAACAAGACTACAATCAGAAGACTTCCATGGAAGAAGCTCCACTTTTATGCAACCACTAAAAGAGAAAATGAACAGCCTGTTATCTATTATTGAGAGGCTTATCTTCCACAGACAAAAACAACCACATGGGAACCAACATTCCCATGATTTTATCATACTCACCTTCAGATACTGTAGTTAGATGTAAACTGAAGAGATGGTAAAACGCTAATGTTTAGCTACAAGATAATTTAAAGCATATTAGCTTTTTAGCTTATATATTAGCTTATTAGCAATGTCAAAATCAAAAAGCAACTACTCTTTTTGGGGGAGACTTCTGATCAATGTATCGGTGCTTGTGTACTGTGGCAGGCATTTTCCCACGTGTAACCTACACTGAAAAACTCAAATTTGTCATCTTTGCCTGCTGCCTGAGAGCAGTTTTACACCAAACCACTGGCGAAGTAGACTGGACACACAATCACACATCTTACATCACGTCTGTGTAAATAAGCTCATAAAAGCACATAGAATTATGTTTTATTATGGCCTACCACCACTGTAAACATTGTTCTTTCTGCCAATCCTAGGAAATTCTGATCTGATCGTCTGATCGCTATTTGGTGCTACACTCACTTGACATCATTGTGATAATGCCTTGCAGAAATGTTGATTGAACCCAATGGGTAAATAGCCAATACACCTGTCTCCTTTTACGACTCAAAGAAAGGAGGCAAGAGAGAGCCTATAGACAAACAGTGAGCTACTGTACGTAATGATTGCAACCTAGGACATGTTAATACACATTTCGCTCTGAAAATTAAAACAATACTATTTACTTCAACACACCAAGAACGTCTACACCAAGCACTCGATGGTATTTCACTAAAACCGCCCATCGCCGAGCCGACAGCCGACATAAATGTCATGTGCGTTTTCACCTACCCAGCCCTTGCCAACCAGCCTGCGTGCAGCAAGTGGGGGGGTTGAAGCCACCGGGCGAACAAAAGAATTGTGAGCAGTGAGCATATATTTACGCGATGGAAAACAAGACACCACAGGGATTCGTTTGGCTGCATTTCAATACTATTATTCTTATGACCCTGTCCAAATAAACGGACATTCCTCAAATTTCTAGTATTCACCTTTGGCTACAAAACAGGTGTAGCGTTATCATCAAGGCATTTAGAGAGCATCTACCACCGGGGAAAAATGACTTGAAGTCTCTCATCACCTACATCTTACTGTAATTACACATGATGTAATATTTCTCAACAAGAATAGTTTTTTCTCCCTGCAGACATCGTCTGATAGCCTAGTGTCTACTGAGAGCTGCATTTTGATGGTGTGAAACGCTAACTCATCACAGGGTATGGTGCGGTAAAAATGTGAGTGTTAGGAGACAGCTTTTTGGGACAGATCTTGTCGAATACAATATTCTTCTTTATGTTACAATAAAAAAAACTGCTATATCACCATAGCAACAATAAGATATTACACGTAATGCAACATTTCCCCTTCAACGAGCTGTTTTCAAGCAACACTTTCTTTGAGCGTTTTAGAGCGCTATCAGGTGCACGTAAAGTGTGACAACCGTTAGGCTGTCAGTGATTGTAAATATCTCCCAACTTACCCTCAGCGCAGCGAGATCTATCTCATCCAGACTTCGCGCCGGGGAGTCACTCGCCATGTTTCAAATTAATGATGCTCAAAACGAAAGCCGGCGCTTTATAATTACTTCTACCCAAGGGAAAGCTAAGAGAATTCTCGGTTACGATTATTCACTTCGACTATCACTTCGCCGCAAAGAGCCCACGAGGAATTAAAAGGAGGTAGTATAATCTTCCGGTAAACACACCAAAGCCAATGGTCACGCTGTAACACTGGTCGGGGGTTACAGCCGGTCTACTCACGCATGCATGGAGAGCGAGCATTCTATTGAGAACATGTTCACTGCACCAAGAATAAAGGTTCTAATATGCTGTTCTGCAACCACAGCGGCAGGGTCAGTCATATAAAACAGGAGTGGTGTGGTTACTGTTGTGGGCGGGCACAGCACACCGACACGCCCAATTCATGCTCCCATTGAGGTGAGGGGATTTAGGAATCCCTATCTCCAACACGAGTACTGTCAATGCTCACTAATGTCGACTTTTAATCACCCTTTTATATTGACAGACATTGCAACAACAACCTGACATAACATTTACATCGTAAATAACTTTATATATATATGCTATGTCAGGTTGTTGTTGCAATGTCTGTCAGCAGGCTTCTAGTAATAGAAGCTTCTTCAACAATGCATCTAGTAATAGAGTTGCATGAAAAATCAAAATGTAATTCTAAAAGTCTCACATATTGAGCTACAACGTTTCCTCATGTGTCTATGTCAAAGCCAGGCTAGCGCCGCCTAGTGCTTCCACTCAATATCACATATTTGACCAATATTTTGAAAGTTCACAGAAAGTCAGCGAGTCATCAGCCCATGAAGAAGGAAATGTATGCCAATTTAGAGATTCCAGTCACTTTGTACAAAGTGAAACAATGTGAAAGCGTTTGGTGCACAAGGCCATCTATAGCATGCCCAGTCAATAACTTTCCATGTTAATTAGTTAATAGATAGTCAAGTGATAGATGTCAGTGTATCCTGAATAGTCTAAGGGACTTCAGATTTTAATAAGGATGGAATTGGTGTGAGATTGGTGTGAGGTTTTTGTTGTATTCTCCAAATCCATCACTGGAAAGCTGTAGATTATCCTGGAGCCATCCATTTGTTTGTATCCTGACTGATAGACAGCTCAATCACAGCTCAGTCACTCTTTTTAGCTTTACACCAGTAACCATAGGGATCTCTGTGATGTCTCTCGGCAAACATTTCAAATGACTAAAGTTGATGACGACGCTTGGTGATGGGATGGTGATGTTTTGTTTTTTGTTTTTTACTATTACTATTCACTGTTGATTCTTCATCTAGGGTAAGCCACTGCAGTACATAAGTATGGTACAATATGGTTTATTTGGTGTCCCAGTTTCCCTCTTCCCTTTTTTCCATATGTGACTTATGTATCACACAGACACAAGATGCACTATGAGGCCCCAGGGACTCAAGATTGGAGGATGAAACATAAAATGCAGTAATGGGGGTGGTGGTGGTGGTAGTGGTGGAGGGGGGAGGGGATATGGGAGAAAATTAAACAGGGGACAATGAATTCTTATGACTTCAAAAAGGCTTGCTTTCAAAGCTATTGAGCTTTTGGAGAGAGTGGAATTAATGACCTCATCTGGACAATGCTTTTACACTCATCTACAGAAACACAAAATCCCAGATAAAGCAAGAGAAATGTGAATTAGTGATTAGACTTTTGCTATTTCACTAGACATAAACAACCACATACATGCTTAGCTAAACCACAACAAAAACATTCCTGTACACATTTACTGTACTTCACCAAAAATGATGATCTTTGGCCAGTTATGGATTCTTCAGTATGGAGACACCCTCAATGTCCTTTAGGTTGTCCCTCTGGCTTGAGTCAGTCTCCAAAAAAGGAGTTCTGGGTATGCCTGTTTGGTTTTAATATGTCACTGTAATGTCACATATACTTAATACTGTAAATATTGTTAAAACCCTTGGATTGTTTATACACAAAACATTACTTGAATGTAACTTTCACAGTTGCACATCATCCTTTGCCATTTTTAGATGGGGTATTTTTCTGCAGTAGCATGCTGCAGTCAGGTCAGGTATTTAGCAATGTCACTGCCTGCAGCACTTAATTCTTGGCAGCTGGCCCTAAGGGGCACCACTATGGGAGACATCCACAGCATACACTAGAAATGAGCATGCAGCTGGCACAGTCCCCTTTTGCGATCTCTCAGGACATAATCATGCCCACTTGGTTCTCTCTCTCTTTCTCATTCTGTCCCTTCTTACACTTCTCTGCTTCTCTGCCTCTCTCTCTCTCTCTCTCTCTCTCTCTGTTGTCTCTTGTTTTCTTATACTCTCTGTCTCCTTCCATTCCTATCTCTTTCCCTTTTGCTCCTTCTCTCTCCCCCTCTGCAGTTTGTCCAGCACTGACAGTGAAAAATGGCTATGGCATAATCCATTACTCCCTAGATCTTCCCGGAATCGCAGAAAAGCCTGAAGTTACAAAAAGAATTAACAAGGTTCAATATTGTGGTCTATTTGTTGTTTGTTGCAGATGCCCAATCTCAATTAACAATATCAGAGGAGGGGTCTGTCATTCTCTCAACAGGAATATAATGTGAGGTCATACTATCAGAAGCAATATTGTGTCATTCTGGTTTGGTCTGATTTTGAGTGTGTGTGTGTCAGTGTGTGTTTAAGCAGGTGATGTCCAGTCCATATAACTGTCATATTTCAAATGCCTTTATACCTAATAGTATATTATGTCCTTACTGCGCACAACTACCACTGCTCCCCAAACCTGAAGGCCATAATGAGCAGGAAGTGAAATGGTGTGTGTATTCTGATAAGCTTGGAAACTCGACTCAAAACAGGAAACAGACAATGCAGTCCATGTGGTCCAATGCTGACAGACTTATCTCATTGCGAAGCGTTGTTCTGATGTGTTGGATGACAGAGCATTTTGTTCATGTCAAAGGTGTCTTTTTCTCAGAATGGTTAAATGAGTGACAGGTCTTCCTGCTCACAGTCAACTTCATGTTGCATTCTTGTTGCATTTTGCCATCAACAAATATTTAGATATAAAGATTCTGCATACTGCTTTTGAACTAAATTCACTGCCTAACAGAAACTCATGTGCCATGTGAAGAGAATTAATCTCCATTCCTACTCTTGACACATCTTTTGAACCACAACTCTTATACATACATGCATGACAGCTCACATACATGTGTGTGTGTTTGTACGTAGGTGTGTGAGTGTGTGTATGCAAATGTGTCTGTGTGAGTGTGACAGTGTGTGTATATTTGTGTGTCATGTCGTGTAAATGTATGATCAAAATGACTACTTGAAATGTGAGCATTTGGTATTTCGGGCTGTAAAAATTACATAAAAATTGCATGAAAAAGTTCACATAATCATTACATTATACAAATTGCATGACATTTTATGTGAACTATGGATGTGACCAAAAAGTTAATTTTCCATGGAATTGCCCTTGAGCTATGAGGTCAGGGTGTTTCCCTGACGTGTCTAAGAAGTCAAAGACGGAAATGAATAGAAAAAATAACATTTTCTTAAATCACACACCCACATAATGACACCTGTAAGATGAGCCTTTCCTTGAGAAAGAAGTTCCCTGTACATCTTACTTAGAAAACCTTGCTGAAATGCAAGTATTTCCTCTGAACTTTATGTGTTCAGCCAGTTATTTGGACGCACTATAGTTAAATTATTTTTGCAAGACATTCAGCAGAAACATCATGATGTTGGCATGGTATTTTTCTGCTTCTCCTTTCATCTGAGGTATTGGTTGTTTTTGCAGTCTCGGGCTCCCATATTTTCCAGTTTAGGAAAAGAAAACACTGACTCTCCAAGATCTTCAAGGTGTGTGTATGTATGATGTGAAATGTTTACTAGACTTTAGAATGATATTTACCCAGTGAAAATAATAAGCTAATTACTACTCTAACATAACATGTCTACATGACTACAACCACATCTAACACATGTGATATAACTTTCCCATGTGTTCAGTTTGCTTTGCTAACTGTAATCCCATCATTTATAAGGGCATGTGGAGCAGAACCAAGTAAAAATACTTAACTATAATACTTAAGCATGTTTTGTTATCTATACATTACTTGAGTTGTTAAAAATCTGCCAACTTTTACTTTTATCACACTATATTTCCTGAGTTAATTGCATACTTTTACTCCACTACATTCCACATACATAGTTTCAAGTATCAGATAAAGTTGAATTTGGTTGAGTTTTTGAGAAGCCGACTTGTCTTGGGACAAGGGCAAACAACAAACTCACCATTAAACCTGTAGACAGGCATGGACTGGCCATTGGGCCGACGCACCTTTTTGGGCAGGGTCTGTTGTAATTTAACTAAAAAAAGTACATTATAAATATTTGTCGGTCGCGATGGAGACATGAAACGTGGCCCATCGGTTGATTTTCTTGATCGACAGTAATAATTTCCTAATTATTAATTATTACTGAAGTCATTTTATTCAGTCAGACTTAAAACATTTAATAGTAGACCTAGCCTGTAGGGTTTTGTGCACAACCTTGTCCTTGCTGGTTTGCCGGTGGCCACCCTAATATGTGTGTGTGTGTGTGTGTGTGTGTGTGTGAGATAGAGAGAGAGTGAATTGCCTTTATAGCCTTTGTTAGCCTTAATGCTGTGGACTTGGTGTCCAAATTACAGTGTTACCTTCCATTTCAGCTACTGCGCTTTATTTTATATTATGAAACAACACAATGTGTGCATATCCTCTGGTAGTCGTATGATATGATAATGTACTTTTACTCAAGTGGGGCTTTCGGGTACTAAATGCAACACTGTTGTGGGCTCACCCATTATCATGACTAATGCTGGCTGAGCGCCTTGTTAACATTCACAATGGCATGCTAGATTTTACACTTTTCCAAAACCACAGTGTGAAAAACAAAGTGGATTGGACCTTGAGTGAGAGGAAAACATCTGCTCATAGCATCTCAGAGGTCACTCATGATTGCAGAAAAACTTCCATGTTTTATTTTGAGTGGTCCTTCTGATAGCCCACAGAGAAGATTCAGCTAGGCACAAGTACAGTGTAACTCCCAGGGATTGTTCCTACGTGCCTTCAGCCATAACTGTGATATATGGACACAGCTCCCCCTTCTGGTGGGTAGTTGAAAACCAGCATGATGTTTCAGTATGAATCAATGACCTTGAGTTTTTCTTGTTTTAAGTTGATGTATCAAAAGTGCCACACTAACCTTATTATTTATTTATTTACTATGGAATCACAGTGTACACAGAGAATGCAACAAAGTGTTTATAAAGCCAAATGATGTACTTTCCCATCAGAGCAAAGAATCAAGGCTTCTTGTGCAGATAAGACCAGTAGAGTCAATGGGAAGGAAAAGCATAAGAGAGGATGTTTCAGTGGGGAGACAGAACATAAGATAGAATGACATCTCTACAAGATACTTCAATACCACCATCAGGGTACAGAGGCTACAGTGTTCTTGGAAGTTAAACCTGAATCATTAATCACAACCAATGATTGCTGTGGTGCAGGATATTGCACTCCAGTTTTATCTTCTGTGAAAATAATTTAGTCTTTATACATTTAATTTATTCTTTATACATTTGTACCCACTTGTAACTTAAAATAAAAACAAAACAAACACTTAAAACAAAACAAACAAAAAAACTTGTACCTGTAAATCTATTAAAACAAACAAAAAAACTCAAAGCAAGCAAAATGTGTGGAAAATGAAACCACTGATGAACATCAGTCACCCAATGTCAACAGTGGATTTGTAATTTCAGTGTATCACAAGATTATACCCTGAAGAAATCATCAAAGACATCTGTCACATAAGCAGTTTGCACATGAGGCACTAGACAGATTTGCATTTAAATTGCTTAAAATGTTTTACACTATCCATACACCAAATACGGTACAGTGTGTACTACAGTGAGTGTATGTGTTTGTGTGGATGCGTGTGTATATAAATGTGTGCGTGTGTGGCTGAACTATGTTAGGAGGAAGCACTTACACTTTTAGCATGGTTTCCAAGGAAATGGGAAATAGAGGGACCTTTTCCTGGGAAATCCAAGCCCTTCATCTCAAAGGTTTCTTTATAGTTGTGTAACAATTCACTTGGGTGTGGTTTAAGGAAATGTTGGGGGACTTGTTGGTACTTGTAGCTATGTTTCAGCGTAAGCTGCCCAGCCACAGCAACTTGTGGCTTGAGTTTCAAAAATAGTAACTTTCACAGAATAACAAATGCATTGAGGCTGCTTGAGGAAACAATTTAAGTGACAGCATTTGTTTGATGAACTGCCCTATGACCTGCCAAGACAACACATATCAAGGTATATGTATACATGTGTTTGCCCCTTGCCCACTGAAATTAAAGTGTTTCACCTGGCTTACTGTCTAGTTACATACTGTATGATATGAGTGATTTCAATAATAAACAGACAAACTGGATGATATGGGTGATTTCAGTCATACACAGACAAACTGGACTATTTGCCAGAACTGACTTTGTTGGGGGCGGGGGGTTCTGTTGCTGTAAGAAAACTCAGGTCTTTGTGAGGCCCCATCAGAATATCCCCATGGAACCTAAAATTCTCCGCTCCGTCAACCCCAGCCCAGACACCCTTAACTAGAAATGACATGCCAGTGATGAAATTGTGCTGGGTCCGTCAGCATGGGGATGACATGACATCCGAGTTGTTTTTTTTCTCCCTCCCAGATTCAGACCTGCCATGCATCTCTGACATACGCCTACATTACCAGGGGAGGGGGGAAGTGTGAGAGGAGCAGCAACAGCAAAATCCACCAGAAGGAATCCTAAGAGAAAGAAGGGGATTCAAGAGACTACCAATAAAGATGTGAGACTGAAGGAAGGTTTGTTTTATTTCAGCAAAGTGATAGACTGGTGTGCTGTCAACGTAAAGTAATAAAAATATTTAAAATGTATATTTGACACAAAGGAGTGGTATCTTAAAATGACTGATGTACATCAAAGACGACCAGGGGGCGGGAGAGAAAGATGCGGTTTACAGTGGCATAACTGCTTTGTAAACAGCTGAGTGGTACAGAATGTCTGGATCAGTGGCATGAGATGAGACTTTTGAGCATCTGGGCTAGCAGTCTGCGTTCCTTACCAGTGGATGGGGCTTGGATTTCATCAGCACTGCTCAGAACTCTCACTTGTCACACATGGATTGTCTAGAAGCTCTGGAACAATTTACACCATCACAGAGAGAGAGAACAGTGAGTGTGAAGCATGGTGTCCCTTGGAAGAAGAAATTAGCTTTTACAGCTGGGACTCCACTTTTGATAAACCACTGGAGATTTCATGTCCCAACCAATTATGTACACGAGGCGAGAACGGCAATAAACAGGTTGCTTTGCGTCACCATTGCACATGTCTTTAGTCCGTGCATTTCTTTAGTCTGAGGGTGATGCTGTAAAAACGTGCTTTGCATTGTTCATTCATTCTGTATAACAGCACACCTCGGTAGAGGTTATTGCTTACTTATCATTTCCAAGTGGCAGACGGTGAGACTGTGTGGGGTGGTGGTATCTCATCCCGTCATTAGGTTTAATGTGAAGTTACAGCACAAAGGAATTCCCTTTTCTGTCTCACAGTTTCATATACTGGATTACCATGTAGGACTGGGGGTATGGTGGCGTTCAATGTTGTCCACAACCAACAAAAAGGATCATGCTTCTACCCGCAACAACAACATTACATAATTATTGCAATACCAGGCGTTCCCGGACGTGTATCAGTAATGGCAGAGACTTCGTTCTCCTCATTGTGAGTTAGTGTGGCATCAAAAACATTTTTTGTTAGGCAAAATCATTGTGTCGTGTTGCTTTGAGGGATTCCAACATATAAATACATGCCATTTATAAAATGACAAAAAATTGTATCAATAGTTTGTATCAAGGCACTTATTATCATAGAGTTTCACTGGAGGAGCCATGCATTTTTGGTTTTGAAGAGCTGGAAATGTTTCGTGCAGGTGTCAACAAGGGTCCAGTGAGGGGAGACTCCAGTACCCACAGGGCACAGGGGTCAGGTCCAGAGCTCTGTGGGTGCCATGGCCTCTTTTCCCACGGAGGGCATGAGATTCTCTTCACTGAGGAATTCCAGAGGGAACTGGACAAGGAACCCACGGATCTTCTTCAGCAGCTCTTGTGCTCGGGGTGGGTCCTCTTTGTCCAACCCTGTCTTTGTTTTGAAGTCCATGAGCTCTTGCATGTTCCTCACCAGACTGGACGGTAGACAGTTGAACACCTGCACACAGGACACAGCAATTATCAACAATGATCAACAAGTATTTGTCAAATATTATTTAATATTTAATGTTATCTGATCAAAATAAGGAATATAAGGACTTTTCTTTAGTCACAGTTCTGAAAGTTAAAAGATGTGTAGGCTAGCATGAAAAGGCCTCATTTTTTCCAGACAACTGAGAAAAGGAAATGGTGCCATTTTATTCAATCAGTTTCAGAAGAAATCAAATGTTTTTTGCTGAGGGGTGTCACTAGCACCCCAACAAAGCACTAGCATTCGGCTTCAACTGATCCCTGGTGCCGCGTGGTGCACCAGGTACATACGTCTGTGGCTGCCAGCTGCCCGTTACAGGAAGTGTCAGTTCCTCATGGCTATGCAGAAGATGGATCTCCTGCACCATTAGAACTCATTAGAGTTGCTGCCGCTCCACAAGGCAAATGCAAGTTCGCCTCCCAGCCTTCGCTTCAACCTTGCCCGCTGCCCGACCTCCCCCCTTACAGTGATTGAGAGCCACAGTTACGGAGTGAGGGAAGGCCAAGTTTGAATTATAATTCACTGCATTTTGATGTTTTGGGACTATTAGAGGCTGTCCCCCATTTCACACCATTGTTATCACAATCCCCCCCTCCACCCACCCAACCCCCAACCCCAACCCTGCCCAGCCATCAACACAAGGAGACAAGAGGCTGCAAGACCTTCTCATAGATTGTAGCGTTCCGTCCCGATATGGTCATCCAGACCTCCTTGTAGAAGCGATCACTGATTGGGTCAGACACGTCGATACTGGGGTCAGTGAAAGCACCCAGGATAGTTCTGATAAAGAAAAGATAAACAGGTTGTTGTGTCTTAGGTGAACATGGTGAACAATCATTAGAAGGGCATTAAAAGGATTCCTTGATGGATACTGCAATTATGTACCAATTCATCATGAAAATTATGGATGGAAGGAAATGGGTCATTTTGACACACAGATCTTTAAAGTGGCTAAAAGCTTCTCATTGAACATCACTGACCACTGGTTTGATAATATTCCAGCCATTTCATTACTGGTCATAGTAATGCGTGGACTATTCAGCAAACTCAAATCTCCTCCCATTGAAAGGCTGTGGCATGTTGTAGCTGCACTGTTTGCTGACTCACTTGAAGCACTCCAGCCTAAGCCCCAGGGCAAACTTCCCAGCCTGGTACTCCTCTCCGTCCATCACTGAGGGGACGGTCTCTGTGTCCTCCACAATCACGGCCACCTCGCTGTCCCGCTTCCCCAGCATGCTGCGGTCATTGATGTTGGCCGAGCCTGTGAGGGAAGTAGGGAGTGAAAGACTAAATGATAAAACCACAAGAACAGAAGAAGTGGTGTCTGTATGTGTATGTGTGTGTGTGTCTGGGTCTCTCTCTTTCACTCTCACTCTCACTCTCACTCTCTGTTTCATATTAGCATATAAGCAGAGACAATATCACTGGTTCTCAGCATAAACTGGGATGTTACCTACATTGTTTGGTGAAGGGAACTGAGATGACCATGGCACAAAATGCCTGAAAAACATCCAATCCATTAATCAGCTAGCCTTTGATTACCTCACTTTATTCATCTTCTTGACTGGTGTTCAGATCCTGAGGCGGAGCTAATTCAATAGCGCACAAATCATGCTCCAAGAGATTTGAGATGATTCAATTCCAGCAAAGGACTAAGCGATTGTGTCTCCTCCTCTTTGTGTCACCCTGGCTGCTATTGCCGTCTGGGGTAATAAATCTTAAAATCTTTTGGATTTTTTGAGCGAGTAAGCTCATTTGATTAGACTGGAGATACATTCATCACCACTAGTCATACCAGAAATTGCACTGTCACTGACTTTGAGAGATCGGGGGACCCCCCGGTCAGAGCTTTATGAGTTAGTCTGTTTGCTTTTGATGCCTGTGTGCCCACTCCACGCCTGTAGAATCCTCTAAGAAGTGGTTTCTGTTATTTTCAAATAAAATAGATTTTGCCCACCACAGAGATTACAAAATTAAAGTTCAGAGAGACACCAGTGAGGGGCTAACTGGGGCTAACAATCGGAACTGGAGGAGTACAAAACTGCAAAATTGAACATTCCTTGCCTTTTCTGGATTTCCCAAGCTTTGGATCGTTTTTGTAAATGATCGTCTTGGGAAACAATATTGGGTCTTTTTTTAAAAAACATAAAAGACCTGTTACATCAGATTGTGAAACAATGGTTGGACTAATTAGGGCAGTTCCATAATGTTTCACTAGGGGGAGTACTGTTTTCATGCCACAGGGCTGGTGGGAGGGGCATGTGTTATTACTTGTTTACCTGTAGAATTGAAGATACTGGGAAAACCACTGTGAAACTTCCATAGTATTGGGGATTTTTTCTATGCAAGAAGGCATACAAATCGTTATAGCGTTCCAAAGGCATTAGCTGGCTGCATTTCTCTCTCACACACACACACACACTAATTAATTTTTTTCTCTCACTGACCAATGATTACAGTATTGTCATCGGCTATGAGCATCTTGCTGTGGACATAGATGAGCTCTGTCACCAGACGTCCTTGCAGTTCAGCATGTGTACGCAGGCCAGCAAATGAGATATAGTTCATCCACTGGTTGTCCACTGCAAAACAACACAAACAAACGAGTACAGAGAGAGAGAGAATCTATGATATATCAAGTTCAAGGTCACTTCAATAGACAGAATGAAAAGGGATGAGAAGACAGAATTCTTACTCTCTTTCTTCAGCTGGGAGATGATGGAGTAGTCCCCCCTATTCATGGTTCTGTAAGAGAGGAAGCCAAGGTGACTAACAGACACACCATTTCAAATAATCATCATAAAGATAGCAGGCCATGTCACATTTAATCAGACACTGCACTTAAAGGTCAAATATTTAATCATTGCTTTGGAGAAGTTTCTGGAGTTAGTGTTCACTTTTTTGCATTATGGTAAATAGTGTGTTATATTATATTGTGTTATATTCTTGTTTTTATCCCTCAAAATCTGTCGTCTTTTGGGTTTCGAGAGGCAGGAGGGAAGCCAGCACCAAAACGAACAGACTTGACAGGATGTCTGCCTCTGTAATGGGAAAAAACAATAATCTGAAAGTCTTATTCCTTCTGGTCCATTGGCAAGGCTGCTTGGGGAAACTCTGTTTGTCCGCCCCAGGCCAAGCTCCAGGAATACATTACTCCAACTTGACAACAATGAGCCAGTGTTTGCTGCCTCTATAAAGACAGGTTTTCAGCACACACACCATTTGCCAAAAGGAGGTGTAAATAAGGCCAGTCATAGGAGTGTGGATCCACTACATGGATGAAAGGGAGCCTCAGCGGTGGCTGAATTTGGCACGACTTGAAGGCTGTTGATTTTGAAAGGGAGAGGCAGAAGCGCTCATTCCCTATGTCTCTTACTAGGCTTATTACAGTTTATCAGCTCATGGGATAGAATGGAGAGAGTCTCTGGCAGGCACAGCAGATTTAAACTCTCTTTCTCTCTCTGTCTGTCTCTCCTTATCTTCCTCCCTGCCCCTGCCTCTCCCCCTCCAGAATTCCCAAACCTTCAAAATGGTGCTGAAAAATAATATAGGTAGTTTTACATGCTGTGGGTATTATGAGTTTTACATGAATACTATGGGTAGTTTTACAATTTAGCATGCAATCTAAGTTAGGTTAAAAACAGCAATGTCTGCTCTTTTAATGATGTATTTCTATCAAGAGATATAGGGCTTCTTTGCCTAGTAGATAAA
The DNA here is from genome assembly GCA_027481765.1 of Tenualosa thibaudeaui. Lineage (NCBI taxonomy): Eukaryota > Metazoa > Chordata > Actinopteri > Clupeiformes > Clupeidae > Tenualosa > Tenualosa thibaudeaui. The sequence goes on from JAIFZK010000227.1 coordinate 4,946,421, forward strand.
GTTTATGTCACTTGCCTTTAATTATTATCTTTACAATGTGGACTAATCCCAGTATTTTTTCCCAGAGAAAAGAGGAAGACAATGCTGATACTCACCTGTAGTTGAAATGCATGACAGCCTGAATGGCATTTCCACCGCCTGTGGTGATGTCACCCTCGAAACCTGGCAACAGTGGTGTCACCACATATACACGGAACTTCTTATTCTCCCTGCAATGGAACACCAGAGTATTTACTTATTTTTAAAGACCTCTGTCTCTGATCTCACATCTTACTACAGGATGTTACACAGCATGGAAACCAGTTGCAAATGACTACTTCTCTGTCTAAAGTGCAGTATGCAGGTAACTTTCTATGAGGGCAATAACATTTATTGGACCATCTATTGCACCACTATATGTTGTTCATAAAATGTGGAACAGTACTAAAACACGGCAACTCAATTATGTACAATGAAGTGGAACAATGTAAACTCCCATCACTGGTGCCTTCTTAGACCCATAAATGGTCTGTCCGCCCTGCCACCTCACTCCTAATAAGTCCATCAATGAGTCAGTAACTGATGGCCACTGCTAAGTCTGCCCTTTTGGCTGTTCATTTCATGGGGTTGCTTCCTCTAACAACAGTGTCACTGAGCTTTTCTCACTCCCATGCAAATGTGTGGCATGACAAGATGCCTGAGCGCATCTAGCGCTTCCTCACCGCCTCGAGCCCAGGTGGGCCCCGGCGTCACTGAAACAGGCAGGTGGCAGCCTGCAATGTGTTGTCATTTCCTGTTAAACACAGGGCACATCATGGCTGCTCCTGTCACACCTGGGGGGTGGTGGGTAGGGTGGCAGGAGAACTGCTTCCCCTGCAAATGAGACACATCAAAGGCAGGCTGCCAGCAGACGCTGTGCCACGTCCACCTGCCCACCGAGCCAACAGCAATGCTGCCTGTCACACACAGGAAGGCTTCTACTAAGAGAGTTCATCCTCACAGATGGGGCGCCTTAACAACCTGACAACCGTGCTCAAAGGGACGTTTGTGTGTGTGTGTGTTTGCAGGTGTATGTTTGTGTGTGTGTGTGTGTGTGTGTGTGTGTGCAGGTGTATGTTTGTATGTATGTGTGTGGCTGCTCATTGGTATACAGGTATCAGATAACTGATAACACTACAGCAATGTAGCAGCAATAAATAAATAAATCACACATTATGAATGCACATCTACACTGTATATGTCTGTAGGTGTTGATTTATGATCCAGGATGTTGATGATTTCAGCTTACTCACTTGTGAGCTCGGATAATCCTTTCAATGAGAGCATCGCCAATCTTGTTGTAAACCTGCCTGTTATCAGCACAGCTAATGAAAAACTGGTTCTACAGGAGAATAACAGTCAGAGCAAATAATGTCAGAAAGTCACGCCACTGATTACATTAAAATATTTTTTCTACATTAACAATTAAAAACTTAAGGAGTTAAAGGAGAAATCCAGTGTGAGTTCATTTATAGCCCTGTTGTTTGAGGTCACCGAGTGCTTTTGGTAGGAAAAAGAACAAGATCATTTGATACAACATAGCCAAAACCTGAAGCTAACCTTAACTGAATGAGGCACAGAAACTCACTTTCAGCCCCATTCAGTTAATGTCAGCTGCTGGTTTGCTCTATGGCCTGTGCTATACCAAATTTCCTCATTCAATATCCGACATACAACACTCTGTGACTTCAAACAATAGGGCTATGGATCTAGTCACACCAGATTTTACTTTATCATCACTGATTATTAATAGTGCATCCCCACCCATGGCTTTACAAGATCAGTTTCTGTGTGTGGGTGTGTGTATAGTATGCTCTCACCTCAATGTAAATAAAATGTTTGCTCTTGGCGATAACCTGGAGATAAGCATTATGGATGGACTCCTCGTGGTACTTTATGCCTGCAGACCAATCTGCTGCAGACCGCAGGATCTGCAGGAGAACAGTAAGTCAGGACAAATAAGTGTCCATGTCCATTTGAAAAAAATTCTGGGGTTTGTGTGTATGTGTATATATGCATGTATGGATGTGTGTGTGTGTCTGTGTGAGTTAGTGAGAGAGTGACTGAGTGAGTGAGAAAGAGAGAGATTCTTGGAGGAATGTAAGTGGTTGTTTGTGTCATATTTCTTACCTGGACTTTAGCCTGGACACAATCTGGCACCTGGTACCCGAGTTCATTAGCTGTGGTGTGCGATTTGGGTAGTAAAAAAGGGTACGAGAGTGACCTGTACTTTGGCTTCATGATCTGAGAAGTGAAGAGAAACATGGTGAGAATTAAAAACAACTAGCAGAGATTCAGAGAGGAGGGTGCAGATGAGTGTTTGTTATTGCTACAAGATATGCACACATGCTCACTCAACTCTGACTGAAGATGCATTGATGTGGTTGAAATTGTTAATTTACCGGTAACTTGGATCCAGTTCAATTGAATGATATCATTCAGTGCTTGTTTGTGTACCTTTGTGAAGTTCCAGCGCTGGATGAAATGCCTTGCTACGTCCCGAGCCGCCTTCCCATGAACCACTGAGGCAATGTCATGCCAGGGCATCCTGGGAGTTGTATACCTGTCGATAAAATCTTAGAGCAAAACAACAGGAAAATGTGACGATTGTTCAAAAAGTACTGGCCCTCATTTATCAAACAACATGGAAACCAGTGCAAGTTTGAGCACAGGAATCGTCTTACGACATCGTTCATGTGCGATTTATGAAGCTGTTCGTATTGCTCAAACATCAGCCTGAGAAGAACCAGTGTTTGTAAATGTGGCAGTGTAATTTAAATGTCATGCACAAATATATTCTCAATTTCAAGGCCTCACCTCTAGAATTTGCCACATGAAGGTGCGTAATAGATTCAATGTCAAATCCAATGTCAAATCCTTTTTTCTAACCTAGAGATAGGTTAGCCTTGACAAGCAGCATGAAAGGAAGGCACGAAAGCAGGGGATATAGAACTTTATTCCCCAGACAGAACGTATGGATTGCTGATACAGCCCTACAGTGCAAAATTATTTTGCTACAAAATCACACAATAGTCATTTGTCCCTGGAGAAAATACACGACTTATGCAAACACTATTGCACTTCTTAAATTTTTTTTTTTTTAATTATTTATCAATGATATGTCCTGCAATTCTGGCTGCATAAAGGAATTAATAGTAACAGGACATGTTTAGGACAGGCGGTAAATGTGCAGGAGTAGTTTTGTCCAATATAGGCTATAATTCATGAATATAACTCTAAATCTGACAATTGTCTGAAAGGAATGCTGAACTGTGCTGCGATCCCTTAAGTTGAAATCGTGCACACACCTTCTCCTGATTTGACGTGGATTTGAGAGTAAAACCGCTAATTCCAGCACACGTTCAGATTGATCAATACACCGCACAACCTTCTGTCGTAAGACTGTTTTGCCAATGAGGGCCACTGAGTGTATCTGTGTGTGTATGTACACAAGCTTTCATCATCATAGGCAAGTAGCACAGGAGAGACACACTGGAAGTTCCTGGATTTAAAGTGATGGAAAATATTCCACAAGACTTACCATCAAAAGGCTTCTCAAGTTGGACCCAGTCTTTGTACACAAAGTTACAGTAGTCTTTCCCATGCCAGAAGCGTGTGTTTCCCATCAGTTCTCCTACACCTGTCTGGAGGCTCCGCATCGAGCCTCCCCCTGGGGGTCACACACACACACGCACAAGCAAGCGCAAACACACATACACACACACACACGAACACGCACGCGCAAACACACACACACACACACACACAAATGGTAATGGTTAGCATGTGTTGGTAACAGTAGCTGTGACAAACCCAAACAGATTCACAGAGCCACAGCTTATTTCACTGTAATGCACTCCTATCCAGTAATATAGTTTAATGATTTGTGGGTAATCAAATTAATAATTGTCAGTGTTTTAGAAAGTAAATTCTACTTCCTGAAAACATTGTCAATGAAGACCGTATATACTATAATCTTGTAACACTACCAGGGGATTCATGCTTAACCTCATGTTTCGTTTAGTCTGTTTGTCTGTCTCTCTGTCTGTCTTGTCTATCTATTTAAGTGAAGAATGAGAGATAAAGTTTTGAGTTTGCAGAGTTCAAGATGTAACTGATTAATTTTACTTTACAGAGAGAGAGAGAGAGAGAGAGTCAAATCCCTTCAGTAAGCCAGCACTGATTTTGCTCAAAGCCATAACTTCATAGGAAAACAGCAAAAGTCAAAGAAAGTTCATTGATCCAGATCTCACAACAGCTCTGGGCGAGCAATCTGCTCCCAAAGCCTATCTCAAATACCCACAATACAGTGCCCATGGCAAGTCTTGGAATTTATGCAACACGCTCTGCAGCTCAACACTACCACAAGTCAGTATATTACCTTGAATATCACTTTTACAAGAGGACTGAAGACTGACTGGGAAAAAAAGTGAAAAACAAAAGGAACTGCGACACTGGCAATCCATCCAGACACAGCTCTATCACAGCACAATGGGGCTTTTATGAGTTCTCAGAAAATGTATTTGAGTTAGTGTGTTGTTAAAGTGTGGTGCAAAGGTTATGGAGCTGGCCTGACTAGAGGAAGGTGGGAGGAGAGGATATAAACAGAAATATTTTTTATTTCATATTGCTGACAATATTGAATTATTTAAGTCTGAATCTAGCTAAACCTCATCATCATAAAGTTCTCCATATAAAGTATTTTAAGTATCTCTTTTGCGCTTTAATTTAGTAGTAAATATAACTCATTGGTTTTGATGCCATGTAAATTTACACTAAGATGGAGTGAAATCTGTCTGGCCTATTCCTTTGCAGACAAAAAAAGAAAAGTACAGTAATGAAGTATTCTCCATAATGACTTGGGAACTCATCACAGCATACACATACTGTATTCAAAGTTACTGCAGTCAGTTACGAGAGGGTTTCTTTATAATTACAGGTTGCATTCAGACACAGCCTCATGAGACACAGTGGTGGGCAGATGCCAGGTACGTCATGGAAAAGTCCATGAGCAAATTATTTCTTTCTTTCTTTTCCTGATTCCATGGAAAATGTCTCATGCTGGACTTCAATGGGCTCCCACACCATGCCAGACCCTCCACATGTCCGCTGCTGAGACTTACACTGATGAGTCAAGAAAACCGGGCCCTGTACTCACGGTCGTCCGAGCTGTCCACGCTGCTGACGCTGTCGGCATGGTGGAGACCGTGTCGGTGAAGGTGGCGGTACAGGCTGAAGCGGCTCTTGCGCGTGCGGCCAACGCCCTTGATCGAGTCCAGGCCTTCCCTGGCCGTGCGCCCATTTCTCTGCCCCATGTTGTCTGAGGGGTCAGGCGCGTCTGCGGGCTGAAACAAGTGGATGGCCACATAGTGCATTAATCTAAAGGATAATAATAATACTCGATACTCTTTTGATCCCGTGAGGGAAATTCGGTCTCTGCATTTAACCCAATTGTGAGTTGGTGAAATACACATAGCAAGGTGCAGCACACACTAACCCGGAGCAGCTGGCTGCCTACTATAGAGGCACTCGGGGAGCAGTGAGCAGTGAGATCTCGAGCACTTCAGTCATGGTCTACTGGTAGGGGATCGAAGCGGCTACCCTTCGGTTACAAGCCTGAAGCCCTAACCAGTAGGCCACAGTTGCCCCCAGCCCACAGTGCTAACAGACACCAGGCAACAGATAAAAACTCCATAGTGTGTGATCAGAGCTACACACATACAGACACACACACACACACACACACACACACACAGAGGACACTATCCTTCAGCAGATCATTGCAGCACATGGCAACACAGGGATCATCAATCTGTGCCATGGCACACTCACACATGCCAGATGAAACAGCAGTTGGTAGGAGGAGTGTGTAACAGATGATATATATTGTAGCTCAGTCATGTGGGACCATCAGGGGTGTAAACAGATGATGTATATTGCAGCTGATTCATGTGGGACTATCAGGTATGTACTGCATGGATAAGGACACAGATGGGAAACCCAAATTCATCATCACCAAGCGCCAGAGATGGGCAGAAGATGCCCTGATTTATGTGTGGTTAGAGTGAGATGTTGAGGTCGTCATGAACATAGTATATCAGGACAAGGACCAGGACCATATATATATCCTCCTGGAGACTTTGTGATCTAAAACTATTTGATTGATCCAATTACAATAAAACTCTTTATGGGCAGCTGCAAAGCTGCAAAGAGACAACAGAACTAATCATAGCATTTATGTTGACTCAATGTCGCCAATCTGTCTGAGGCCCCCCGCTGTTCTCTTCATGCTCTATGTGAACAGACAGAAGAGCACTGGTAGGAGTTGGTAAAGATGACTGTGTTCAAAGGAGCTTATCTGCTTTTACTCAAATAATTTCAACCATGCATTTTAACTGTCTTGTGCCATCATGTGCTTTATGTTGATCAGTCAATAAATGGGATGATTTGCAATTTCTGATCATATTTCTGACAAAAAATTCATTGTGATATAATACTGTACTCCTCACATCAGCAATAAATGTACTGTCACTCTTCTAACCTGTTCAAGCGCCATGGCGACAGCTCGGGTAACACTCCCGACATCTGTCAATCGATGCTCCCCGTCATCCCAGCGACCGTAGGCCAGGTCTATTCCCCCAACGAAGGCCACCGATTGGTCAATGACCACAATTTTCTCATGGTGCGCCCACAGGTAAACAGAAGACGACACATGGTCAGGATGCCTCATCACCTGTGGATGACAAGTTATGGAGCATTTGAAAGACATTTGCATGTATATACACACATAAACACACTCAAACCATTATACCACACACACACACACACACACACACACACACACACACACACACACACAGAGGGACTAAGACAGAGACGTTACTTTGATGTTGGGGTGTAAATGCATCAGTGTCCGCTTGCTGTATTCACTGTTGATGCCAAGTGCCAGTTCCACTTCTTTGTATAACATGACAAAAATCCTCACACCTTGTTGCTGAGGAGTTGAAGGAGAAGTCAACCATTATCCAGTATGGTTAATCATGTTGAGAAGCACAAGCACTGCCCATTGATTGCATGAGGACACACAACAGACTCAATGTGCATTTACTGATCAACGGATACGATGGTGCTGCTATGAAACCATGATTACTACAAACATTATTTCCTTTACCGGTGAGATGTTTGCATTGAATTTTTGCAAATATTTGGCCAGGCAACACCATGGTTAATGAGACAAGCAGAGATCAATGTTTTATTCAATACAATAATAATGGCAAAGGTACAGACTAGATAAAATCGACTCAAGCAACCAAGAGCGTGCTCCAAAACTGCAGTGCATCAGCTGCATATTAATCTCTGGTATTGATTACAAGTTTTGCCCAGCTATTAAGCAAATATTTCATTCAAGGATCAATGTTTAATTCATGCTTACTTCAGCGAATGCTTACTTCAGTGAAGAGAACAGGGCACAGGTGTCTTTGACACAACATCAAAATGGTTGTTTCTTTACATTGTGTTATTATGTCTGGGTCATGTTGGATGTTTTAACTAAAAAGAACTCAAATACTATTAACTCAAGCATTCTCTGACTCCACGCATGCAGGTCTAATTGTGCTATCAGCTGCCCTTTTCTAGTCAGTCTACTGGTACATTCTGCAGGCAAACATCTTCCTTCATCTCTGAAATAAGTGTCACCTACACGAGCTACATACCAAACAGATTGATTTTTCTCCCTTTTCAAAACAGCAGAGAAGAAGCTGAACTCACTGCCTTGCGTCTGAGGATGCAGTCTAAGCGCCAGCGATTGCCCTCGACGACCGGCCTCTTGAGGAAGATCTCTGGACTCAACCTGCACATGAACAAGCAACGTGGTTGTAGCTTTAGCAGTGGTCGTATGTTGACATTGTGCACAAAGATATATACTGTAATAGAAGAATATGTCTTTTGGCCTTTTGGCCTGCATCTATGTCAGTTTAAAATTTCCAATTTGCCTGTGAAACTGTGGAAGAGATCAGCGCTCACAACAGAAAGTAAGATCATATGGAGCGCAGTGCTAGAGCAGATGGAGCGCAGTGCAAGAGCAAGTTGGGTGAGCCTGATGTCCAGTTCTGGTTTTGTTCATGTGCTGTGCTACTGGAGGAAACTCATAAAGTAGGCTAAAGGGGATCGTCTCTCATACAGTAGATTGGCACCTCTTTCATTTAAATACAGGGTGTCAAATTCCTTTGACAGCAATGGCGTAACTGAAACCCAAGCTCTCTCTCTCTCATTCACACACACAGACACACACACACAATTTTGTGCTAACTATTTTAAGCTGTGAAGATAATGGAAACTCTATACGCCAAGTGATCAGTACTTCATTGGTGATCAAGCACCCCTTGGCTATTTATAACAGAATTATTTGCCTGATTGCTAAAAGGTGAAGATCTGCCTTTGAGAAAGACAGTGCAGTACAATGGAATGTGCTGCTCCTGCATTCATCCTTACCACCAGTCTGTGATGAAGATTTCTTCTCTTGCCTCCTCCATGGCATTAGCTAGATCCTCCATGTATGTTTTCCCATTGACAAACCTACAGTTGGAAAAGGGCATGAATGAATCTAAAATGCACAGAGAAATGTACATCTTTATGGTGTCTGAAGTGAAGCCGGAAGTGCTTTATTGCCCAGAGGTTATTACCATTTGGCTGGGATGTTTTCCTCCTCTCTGGCGAAAGAGCCAAAGCGATGGTCCCTGAGGAAGGCCTTGCCGTGTTTGCGCACAAAGTTCTCAATGGACTGCCCCCACCAGCGTGCGTGCCGGTAACTACAGCACTTAATCACCAGAGTCCTGAAAGACAGAGAGAAAGAAAGAGAAAGAAAGAGAAAGAGACAGAGAGAGAGAGAGAGAAAGAGCAAATAATTACAGTAAAGGTGGCAAGCATGTTATGAAAATCATATCAACACCACTGTCATTGTTTATTTGGACATGGAACAGAGTGAGGAAGTGCTCCTCGCCTTGCATTCTGATTGATGCGACGGACCTCACTGGTGATTAGTGCTCTAGACTAAGTTGGCAACACACACCTGGAGAGGCTGTCGATCCTCACCCCGTGACGCGTCTCGGTTTCTTTGGAGTCCATTTTGACCGTGAACTCCTTGTCCACCAGGAGCACAAAAGAGATGGCTCCTGTGTCAGGCTTCATGTACAACAGGAAGGAGTCCTTGACAACCAGCCACCTAATAATAGTGAGCGGAGACATCAAAGAAGGCAGACAGCAACCTCAATGATAACCCAAAGCAGTCAGCACCACTGTTTGGGCATGCCAATCTGTAGGTGGCATCCCTTAAATGGCATCAAAATAACAGCCTGTGCCTGCGCCACAGAGGGGCATATCAGCTGAGTCTGAGAGGCTGGATATCTGCTAAAGCTGCAAAGAGACAACAGAACTAATCATAGCATTTATGTTGACTCAATGTGGCCAATCTGTCTGAGGCCCCCCGCTGTTCTCTTCATGCTCTATGTGAACAGACAGAAGAGCACTGGTAGGAGTTGGTAAAGATGACTGTGTTCAAAGGAGCTTATCTGCTTTTACTCAAATAATTTCAACCATGCATTTTAACTGTCTTGTGCCATGATGTGCTACCTTATTGGATACTTTATGCCTTTGGTGGCTTACTGATACACACATGCATATAATCTATGCATAATGGTACCACATGTGGAGTTGGTACAAATGAGGTGTCTGTGTTGCACCACTGACCGCTTTGACCAGCGGTAGCAGACTTTGCCCTGGCCGCAGCAGTTAATTCCTGGGATGCGATGTCCACCGGAACGTTTGTGGATCATTCCCTCTCTGAAAGACACCCACAGGGAAAAACAGACTAGGTTACACTTTACTGTACACACAAGGCAATTGAATATATGCTCACAGACACACCTTTAAGACAGTGAGCTTTTTTGGTTTTTGATATCATTTCACATGATAGGGGATTAACGTACACTGTGTTTGAGGAAATAAATGTACATGTTTATCAAGGAATATTGCAATGACAATAGTGAATTTAGTCCCACACTGGATGCAAACACAGCATTGCTAAAGGAACAGAAAACAAAATTGTCCTCACAATCCTTTTGGTCCCAAGTCATGAATGAAGGACATCTGGCTCACATCAATAAACTCCATCTTTAAAGGGGGAAAAGGAGATTAACACCATTAAATGCCATTTCATCTACGGAAAAGAACATCACACTGGGAAGACAAAAAATGCTCCTAGCATAAAGAAATTCACCCATGGGGAAGACAGAGAGAAACTGGTGGGTGCTGTGGATATGTCTGATAACTTCATCCCATGGAATAGATAACTGCTACAGACTGGAGGCCAGACACATGGCAACTTTACTACAGCAGACTGGAGGCCAGACACATGGCAACTTTACTACAGCAGACTGAAGGCCAGACACATGGCAACTTTACTACAGCAGACTGGAGGCCAGACACATGGCAACTTTACTACAGCAGACTGGAGGCCAGACACATGGCAACTTTACTACAGCAGACTGGAGGCCAGACACATGGCAACTTTACTACAGCAGACTGGAGGCCAGACACATGGCAACTTTACTACAGCAGACTGGAGGCCAGACACATGGCAACTTTACTACAGCAGACTGGAGGCCAGACACATGGCAACTTTACTACAGCAGACTGAAGGCCAGACACATGGCAACTTTACTACAGCAGACTGAAGGCCAGACACATGGCAACTTTACTACAGCAGACTGAAGGCCAGACACATGGCAACTTTACTACAGCAGACTGAAGGCCAGACACATGGCAACTTTACTACAGCAGACTGAAGGCCAGACACATGGCAACTTTACTACAGCAGACTGGAGGCCAGACACATGGCAACTTTACTACAGCAGACTGGAGGCCAGACACATGGCAACTTTACTACAGCAGACTGGAGGCCAGACACATGGCAACTTTACTACAGCAGACTGGAGGCCAGACACATGGCAACTTTACTACAGCAGACTGGAGGCCAGACACATGGCAACTTTACTACAGCAGACTGGAGGCCAGACACATGGCAACTTTACTACAGCAGACTGAAGGCCAGACACATGGCAACTTTACTACAGCAGACTGAAGGCCAGACACATGGCAACTTTACTACAGCAGACTGAAGGCCAGACACATGGCAACTTTACTACAGCAGACTGAAGGCCAGACACATGGCAACTTTACTACAGCAGACTGGAGGCCAGACACATGGCAACTTTACTACAGCAGACTGGAGGCCAGACACATGGCAACTTTACTACAGCAGACTGAAGGCCAGACACATGGCAACTTTACTACAGCAGACTGAAGGCCAGACACATGGCAACTTTACTACTGCAGACTGGAGGCCAGACACATGGCAACTTTACTACTGCAGACTGGAGGCCAGACACATGGCAACTTTACTACTGCAGACTGGAGGCCAGACACATGGCAACTTTACTACAGCAGACTGGAGGCCAGACACATGGCAACTTTACTACTGCAGACTGGAGGCCAGACACATGGCAACTTTACTACAGCAGACTGGAGGCCAGACACATGGCAACTTTACTACAGCAGACTGGAGGCCAGACACATGGCAACTTTACTACAGCAGACTGGAGGCCAGACACATGGCAACTTTACTACTGCAGACTGGAGGCCAGACACATGGCAACTTTACTACAGCAGACTGGAGGCCAGACACATGGCAACTTTACTACTGCAGACTGGAGGCCAGACACATGGCAACTTTACTACAGCAGACTGGAGGCCAGACACATGGCAACTTTACTACAGCAGACTGGAGGCCAGACACATGGCAACTTTACTACAGCAGACTGGAGGCCAGACACATGGCAACTTTACTACAGCAGACTGGAGGCCAGACACATGGCAACTTTACTACAGCAGACTGAAGGCCAGACACATGGCAACTTTACTACAGCAGACTGAAGGCCAGACACATGGCAACTTTACTACTGCAGACTGGAGGCCAGACACATGGCAACTTTACTACTGCAGACTGGAGGCCAGACACATGGCAACTTTACTACAGCAGACTGGAGGCCAGACACATGGCAACTTTACTACAGCAGACTGAAGGCCAGACACATGGCAACTTTACTACAGCATCTTTGGAAAAGGTCTCTTTTATGTCTATTTACATCAATCAGTCTCCTGACTAACCTTATTTTTCACTTCAATAGCACCCTTCTCCAGTGTAGTCAATGAAATGACATGAAATTAAACAGGCTTACTGTGGCATGGTATTTTCTGTACATGGACATTCTCAGCAGTTTATTCAGATAATCCTCCAGTTGCCTCTGCCAAAAGATCAAGAGTGTGAGTTATTCATCTATGAGTTATTCAATTCAGTTCAACTGAAATATTTACACAGCACCTTTCACAATAGCATTGTCAAGTTAGTAAGTAATTCATACGTGAGTTATTCATCTGTGAGTATCTATGAGTTATTCATCTGAAAAACTAAATGGTAGAAAATACAATTCTTAAAATTTTGTCAGTTGGCAATAAAAATATAAAATATATAAAAGCAATATAACACTCATGGTTGTTGGGGGTCAGGGTTGTTCGTGGTAACCTCACGGGTGTGGATGGGCGTCAGCCTTCGATTTCGTGCCTGCAGCCGAACCACACCCATCAGGATATCCATGAATACCCTTACTCCCACTTGTCTCTTGTGTTATATTGCTTAAACGAGTTATTCATCTATAGGTTATTTATCTGTGAGCTATTCATCTGTGAGGCTTGCTGGCTAATAGTAACAGTAATCAGTTATCTGAGTTATACTGTCTGTAGGGTGTGTGCCTGCATGGTTAGGAATGGTATGAGCAAAAATTATCCCTGTGAATCATGGAGTGTTTTATTGGTTTATAAAGATGTATTAAGAACCTACACCACATAGAAATTCCCCAATCTGTCATTAATTAAGCGCTAAGAGGGTAAACAAATTGCTCAAAACTTTAAACTGTGTTCTGGGCATGAATCAGTATTGACAGAGAATAAATCCTGCATGTGAATCAAAATCATGTGTGTATATGTATGTGTGTGTGTGTGTGTGTGTGTGAGAGAGAGAGAGAGAGAGAGAGAGTGTGTGTGTGTGAGAGAGAGAAAGTGTGTGTGTGCATGTGCGTGAGAGAGAGAGAGAGAAAATGTGTCTCAAAAAGTGTGTGAGTGTGAGTGTGAGTGTGAGTGTGAGTGTGAGTGTGTGTGTGTGTGTGTAAGTAGATAACCATGTGGTGAGCTTCTCACCCTCCGGCTGGACACCTGCTCCTCTCTGGCCAGGTCATCCCCTCCCCCTCGTGGCAGGTTGGGCATCTGCCTCGCCTCGCTCCGTCTAACGCTCTTCCTTCTCACCGTGTGACTGACAGACAGACAGAAAGAGAGAGACAGAGATACAGAGAGAGAGAGAGGGGAAGCAATCAAGAGACTTAAATTTCACTCTCCTATCTTGGCAAAACTCTTCTTTAAAATACAAAAGGATTTAATACACTATGAGATAACGTCAACAGCTTTACCAATAAATCTTCAAAACTTTAAATACCTCCCAGAGCTTTTATATGTGTGCGGAGCTGACACAAAATGCTTTTCTAACACACAGTGGTGATTCATATAAGCTTCTCTCCTCTCCTTTGTCCTCCCACCCACCACCTTCCCATCCCCATCCTCTCCTCTCCTCTCCCCTCCTCCTTGGGCTTTCCCCCCACCTGCGGGAAGGTAGTGGGATCCTTATGAGGGTTTTGTAGCGCAGCAACTCCCTGTGCAGCTCCACGAAATGCTTCTGTTTTCGCTTCACCTCCCAGGTAAAGTTGCCATGACGCAGCTCAATCTTAAATACCGCTGGTAGCTATAGAGGCAGAGGGAAAGTGAGAGAGAGAGAGAGAGAGAGAGAGAGAAAGAGAAAGGGAAAGCGTCTCCCATCTTTGCATGACAGTAAGTGGATAAGTATAACTTTCATACAGATTTTCTGATTTACTGATGCATTCCAAATTCCAGACAGAGTGAATGCCTGAGACTGATAGATAGTAAGATAGGAAGAGTTTGTGTGTGTGTGTGTGCGTATGTATGTGTGCAAGTATGACTGCCACCAGATGTTCAGTTGTCCTGACCTTGGAAGCACCTCTCTGAGTGAAGCGGTCCTGGGCTGCAGTGAAGCGCTCCACCTCCAGGATCTTGGCAGTGATGGGCATGGCCACCAGGTAGATCCTAGCCTCGGCTTCTCTGAAGCCCATGGTCTCATACACGGCCGAGAAGGGGATGCGAGAGTCTCCTGGAGAACACATCAACAAAATGCCCAGAGCAACATGTCAGCACTTGTTCCCACACACAGGCATATAGGCAGGGTGTATGTACGTGTGTGTCTGTTGCATGTTGTTCTATTTTTGGTCCAAAACAGATACACTTTGTTGTCTGTCCTTTCACACTGACTCTGTCTTCACCTGTGGCTAGCCCACCTGTTGTTTCCATTCAGAGCATTCAAAGGGCTTGTTTATGTAACCTTGGGACAAATTGAATTGCTAACTTGTTGTGTTTTTCATGTATTCAGCTTCTGTATCAAGTTTCTGAAACAATTAGGGAACAAGATTACTTACAGCATGGAGTAAGAATTTCAGAACATTAGAGCACAGGTCCCATTTCAACCCAACCGCCAAACTAGCAATTAGTGGTCATTTACTTAACTCTTTAGGGCCTATAGCCCCCTCTAGGGGGTAGCTCCAAAAACACATCTGTAGCTCCGCGAGTTTTTGTCCTAGAAACATATGAGTAACACCACTGGAAAGCTTCAGTCTTCTAGTTTTCAAATATGTAGATCTTAAAATATGTACCGAATAAAACATGTATCGAATGCGCTTTGTAAAAAGAATAAATAGAAATTTTATACATTTTTCACCAGTTCAGGCACTAGCAGCCTGTTTCTGACACACCCCTCAGCTATTCAGATGGTAAACAAGTACTGCCCACTTTACCCAAACTAAATGATCTTATGGAGTTTGTTTATGCATTTGTCTACCCGTCACCACTGTTGATTGTATACTAGCATTACACACTTCTATACATTTGATGAGTTGACATCCAGAAGTTGGACCTGAGGTACTACTTAAGTAAAACAAAGTAAAACAAAACAAAACAACTGAAACATTATGGGAAAGGATCCCTCCATCTCGAATAAAAATCCCTTCCTTACCAGTGTGGGGTAAGTCCACCTCCTCCTCATCCCCAAAGTCAAGCTCTCGGGTGTCTAGGTTTTCCACAGTGTCACTCATGTCTTCATTGACCACATTCGTCTAACTGCTGGTCATCTATGTTGTCTGTGCCATCTTCAGCATTCAGCTCCACGGGCAGGGCAGGCCTGCAAGGGCATCACTCTGGGTTAATGAGTAACCAAGGAAATAAACTATAAACAAGGTATAAACTTGAATGGGCATGAGGACTGCCACTACAGCTTTGCTACTGGAGAGGATTCTCTCATGCCAGTGTTGAAGCGTAATTGAGAAGGGTGGCCTTTCTCTAACTGAACAGGTTTCTTCATCATATAGTCTTGGCAAGGAGGGTGTTGGTGTTGGAAGTGTTGCATACTGACATCTGTCTACATGCGCTTCCCTCCTCACGTGTGTGCACGCACGCATGCACACACACACACACACACACACACACACACATTTCACAGTGAGTCAGTGCTTCCTCATATCTCATCACTTCCCTGACATCTCATACATTTCCACTGATAACAATTTATGAATGATACACCTAGTTCTGTTTCACCATATGATGTGACAGAGAGAGAGAGAGAGAGAGAGAGAGAGAGAGAGAGAGAGAGAGAGAGTGTGTACTGAGAGTCCTTATAGAGAGGTACTTCCTTGACTAATCCAACTGTAATCCCATTAAAATCTTTGTGACTGTATGTACTGTAAATCACAAGTACATTTAAAAGTGTATTCTGACTCAGCACTAGACATCTAGATATTTTGCAACTGACATTCCTATGTATGTTTTGGGAAAATAATGTCACCCCACCATTAAAAATAGTCACAGGGTCACGTAACTTGTTGACTGTGTACAGAAGCCGCCCTTCGACCTCTGACAACCATCAACTATGCAGCTGCACTGTGAGAACAGGAGCAATCTTACAGGCATAGCCTAAACCCGTAGTACCTGCCATGCTGCTCTAACAATATTACAGATACTGTTTTCCTGAAACTAGCCCTGCTCCACATGATAGAGATCGTACTTTCATGCATTATGACCATGGCTAAGCCACCTCAAAAATCTGTAACCTTCTCACTACAAAAGCTTCAGTTGTCATATCAAAACACATCGAAATACGATCTTCATTACAGTTACGGGGAAGATTACTGTGTGTTGTGTCAGCATGGAATGGGAAATGTCACCACAGACATGGACTGAACTCTCAAGTAAATGGTGTGGATAAAGAGTGCATAAACTGAAGCGATTGTGGAGTATTTGGGACCATTGAGCTAATGCCATACATATTTGTCTTTGCTCATTTAATTCAATTGGCAACCAGATTTTGACATTACACAGATTTGTAACGTTTTGTCTGACATGCAGTATAACCCAAGGCCCAAAGAGTGTCAGGTACAGTGTCGGCCATGTTGGCTGCCGATCAGCATGTCAACGCCAACCTCTCTTCTCCTTAGCCTCTCAATGCAGTGATATTGCACTGTGTTGTGGTCTGTCTTGTGTAATCATGGTCTATGTGTATTTGTCTTCAAAGTTGTATCTACTATTTATTTTATGTTGCCTTTGTCTTCTTAATGCATAGCTGCAACTTAATTTCCCCTGGTGGAATAATAAACTATATTTGACTTGACCGTATGTTGGCCATCTGTCACAGATCCAGCATGACCATTACACAAACTAGGCTGGGTGTTTTTCAGGGAGTTGAATCAGTGTCATAAAAAGCTATAATACATGAAGCAACGTCAGTATGGTGTCTGGTACCACCAGCCTTACTCTGCACACATATATACACATACACAGACACACACACACAATAGAAAAAAAATTATCAAGCTCAGAGATCTTTATGGCTAACTCATGTACACCGTGCCAGTGATGGCCTATATTCACAGATAGTGAACATGATAGTCCTTTACTCTCCTTTATCTCGTCAAACAGTACATACAGAAAGACTATGGGGAACTTCTTCTCTACCCTAGAGGTTTTGAAATAGAAGTATATATGTTGAATGCATACTACAGAGTTAACATGTACTGGAGTTAAATGACATGTATATGTAAGTATCCTTAGCGAGTAAAAGTGATTCTGATTCTAATTCTGAGGTGTGAGGTAGAATGCTCTTGTTACAATGCAACTCTCACTCTTCACTCCTCCAGCTACAACAATTCAGCAGATGAAAATAACTATTGAAAGAAAAGCATTTGTCTTTCTCCCTCTATCTATATTCAATGTGCCATTAGAGTCATGAAGAATTTACACATGAAAGGGACAAAAGTTGAAAAGAGGCATTAGATTTCCTGTTCTGTTAGAGAACCCAAACAAAACAAAACAAAACAAACCCTTGAGTGGTTATTTTGGCTTTAGATTTACCCATTATGTCAACTTAATGCACCAAGCAGCCAGTTCTAGAAGCTTCTTGCTCCAACATGTCTGAACTGGTAACAAGACCTGTCTGAAGCGTCCTTCCCTCATGAATCTGTCTGGGAAATTCACATACTTCTGTGGATGGAGATAGTTCCTCCATGGGCTTGTGGTCATCCCAGTCACATAGGACAACAATCAAGAGCCCACAGGCATGGTCCCATCTTCTCTGGTAGACAAAAAAGGGGAAGAGAATGTAGGACCACACAGCGAAGCCATAATTTCAGTCAATTCTATGAATGACTGTGGTTCCTGTTACTCCCAGTTTAGCGGGAGGAGCGTGAGGTCAACCAGCAGAGGCTTGAGGAGGAAGCTGATACTCACATTGTAACTCCTCCACTACGTCTTCACAATCCAAGGATTCAAAACGTACCTTTGGCTGCACCAAAATTACCGCCGTCCACCTGTCATTTTAACTGCACAGTGGGATTGCGGGAAATTGAAAACTGAAAAATTCTTTGACCCCAATGTCTGTAACGCAGACAGTAAGGATAGAACAAGAGTTTATTTTTGGGAGTGTGTCATGCAGCACATCCACAGCTCACTAACACACATAGTTCTCAAAAAAGCAACACACTGCACCAATGTAGGAAATGGTGCTTCCATCATGGCTATACTTGAAAGAATGAGAGAATGACTCAAGATCACTGGGTCATGTATTTGTCATGTTGGACTTTCATCACACTATAATGACGACTGCAAGAACTCGTATATCAAACACACCATTGCCGAATGACTAACAGAAACAACGCCCGAATGAAGAATCTTTTCAGTGTGATTCAACAGCAATGTAAGAGCTGAGTCTGAGGAGTAAAAAAACAACACCGCCCACCCCCCACCCCATCCCCTCCCTTTCCTTTTCCCTTCTCTACAGTTCAGCCAGTATCAGTAGGCCTCAGCGTGAGAGAGGCCAGTCCAGGGCAGCGCTGTGGCCGCAGTGGGACTTGACACTTCCTCTGTGCACCAGGCCCGATGGAATATCAGGTCTCGCTTCCTACACACCAGTTCCTGCCTTGCTCGCTCATAGTTGTCACGGGCAACAGAGGGAATGGGGCAGGACGATGTTCTTAGGGAGGATGGCCGACGTTGTTACGCAACAGGCCAATGTGTCAGCACCACACAGCTGAGGGAGGCTCCTGCTGCCTCCATTTGTGCTGAGCAAAGACAGCTCAACCATAACAACCATCCCTCATATATCCCTCACAGGAACTGGTCCAAGTCTGTTTTAAAGCAAGAGGACACCTGGCTGCAGGTGGCATGCGGGTCTTTCAGGCCTTTCACTTGCAGACTAGTGTCAACCAGTGGTTGTCGCTAAAACTCTTCTGTTTGTTCCGTTCATAATGAGGTTCTAAAACGCTACAGGATGGTGAAAATACATGTTGATGCACAAACTGCATCCATTGACTTCCTTTGGCTGCTTTTGTTGGCTCAGTGTGTACAAAACGGGCCTCTCCCAACCATGAGAGCAGCACATCAGAGAGACAACTTATTGTGGTGTGAGATATGACACACCAAACAAGAAGTTCTACCAGGCCTCAGTCATAGCGTTTTAGAAGCCCACAAGTCATCAGATGCAAAATCACTCCAAAACCTCACAGTCCTCACATACAGAGGCAGGGAAATAAGCTGGCTAGTGAAGTCAACTGTTCATAATTTCCAATGCAAATACATCTTGCTGGTCCCATTCTAAGATTGCATTGACCCATGAAAACATAAGACTAAATGATTAAAATGATAAAGAAAAAATCTAAATTGGAGAGTCATAACTGTGCATCTTGCAGTAGGTCAAGAAGTATTACTGATAATATTATGTCTTAATTTTCATTCTCCTTCAGTCCCAGTCTTCAGTCTCATTTATTTCTTTGTGAAGCACATTGAGCTGCCTTGTGTATGAAATACACTATATAAATCTTGCCCTGCCTTGCCTTCCCACTGCCTAAACCTCAAGCACTATATGTAAATTTGACTGTTATGACAGGATTAAACTGACAACGCTTCCAACTAATTATGAATGACTGGTGCCCTACTGTCAAAGCTCTCTGGTGAGGTATGAGTTCACCCAATATAGGCAGGTCAAGGCTAACAAGTTAAGCATCAACTTGTTAAGTATCATCTTTCGACAACTTTCAAACAGAGCTCTCACTGAAAACTCACTGAAACAGTTTTGTAACATTCTTTCCTTTAAAGCGATCCATGTAACTGAACCACGGAGCTCATACAAATATAACATAACAATGTTGCACAGCACAAGCACAGTGAGAGCAAGAAAACTGGCTGAGATTGGGCTGAGCCTGGAGAACAGCTATAATAACAGGAGCGGAGTACAGAGACACTGGCCGGTGTCAGCGAGCCCGGAGGAGTGCCTCAGTTTTTCCTAGCCCGGGCCGGGAGACTCACTGACGCATTCCAGTGCTGATACAAAAGCCTCTCACACTGATGTGGCACAAGAGAGAACAAGAGCCAAGGCGTGCTGGCACCACATGCCACACGTCTCAAAAGAGCGTCTACGGCTATTTCTCATGGTTAGACACACATGAAGTGACCTACTTTGTAATAACTGGAAACAGACATAGGCACACATACACACACACACACACACACATATACAGGCAGTCTCCCTCACACACAAGTAGATTTGAGCGGTTATAGACCGTCATGCTAAACTTTCAGTGAGCAAAATCCTGTTTGTCATGGCCTCGATAAGTACATGACAACCCCACACCCCCCATGAGCACACAGACGTTGAGTGGTGAGGTGCAGAAAACACCAGACATAAACAAGAAAACAAGTTTAAAAAACAAAACCACTTCCACAACCTGCTGCGTCTGCAGACGTGGTCTCTCCATTGTCACGGCTCTGTGCAATCCAGCTGTTACCTCATGCGGTCGCATATACACCTTGTCCCAACTCTTCTCTCTTTGCTCAACTCCACTCCCAGACTGATCGGTGGGAAGATCACTCACAGGCCAATGCCTCAGAAGTGGGAGGAGTCTGAGGTGCTGCTTTTGCCCCATCCATTCTGAACTCTCCACCAATCAGCTTTCACATCAGGGGCTGACCACTCTATTGGTTAGACAGAGGCCAAAATGTGGGTTTGAGTGTGTGAGTGTGTGTGTGTGTGTATGTGTGTGTGTGCGCGCGCGCACGTGCATGTTCGTGTGTCTTTCTCTGTGTGTGTGAATGAGCTTACACAAATACAGAATGAGCTCTCAAATACAGAAGAGCTGCAAACATAAAAGTTACTGAACACGGAACAGCATTTAATAATTAAATGCTGTAAACTCTCCATCTTCCTTCTGTTCTGCTCATTTCTAGACACCAAAGTGGAAGTCTGACTTTTTTGAGGGGGAAAGAAGCTGTTATCTCAGCAAACAATAACAGTGAACCGGAATTTAACCACCAGTCTAAATGCAAACAGCTGCTATGATAACCACTGCTTGTGAAGGCCGAGAGGAAATTAAACATTTCCTCCTCTACAACTTGATATATTAAAAATAGATATATACAAAATAGTCAAACAAACAGGATGTCATACTTAATATACTTTCTATCAGTAAAAGAGGACTGAAACTGCTGGTGTTCAAAGGTTAAGTGATATCATAAGTCTCCGCTGACCTGGCTAATAGTCTGCACATCACTGGGACATGAAGTCTTCTCGACAGGGTTGAGAATAGATGCCTTGCTGGTGGTGGAGAGAAAAGCAAATAACAAAGCCTCACAGCCTTCACAGAAAGAGGCTGGGCAGGGAAGCAAATACAGGGACCATCAATCATTCTGATTTTTCAATTTTACGCTGCACTCGGCGCGATGCCCTCAACTGTGGCTTTGGTAATAATTATCCCACTGGGGAACGTCTTCCTGGCACAGACTGCCAGAGAAATGCATCAGTACCCCTCCATCCCACAGACCTCAAAAACATCTCCCTTCATAATAATCCTTAGCTCACTGCAGTGGGAACTATCAGTTGGAGAGTCCTTGACTCCACCAAGGGGTAGACAGAGAGAGAGAGAGAGAGAGAGAGAGATACAGCAACATAGAATAATGCTTTACCACAAAGATTATTCATTGGGTTCCTTAAGCATGATGCATGTACATCACTAAAAGAGGGAATGCAGCCGAGGTTTGACTGTGTGAGGGTAGCTACATACTCTTTGTAGTCACGGATAGGAAAAGAAAGGTTAAGCTAACAATAGGCCAAATAAAGCAATATGCCAAATTAAGGAAAGGTAAGTTACGCACAGTTTTGCGACTCTATCAAATATGCCACGTTAACAAAGAAGAAAAAGAAGTAAGTAGAAGACCAAGCAGTAGTAGAAGAAGAAGATGAAGAAGACTGAAGAAGAACTGTAATAGCCACATAGTACCATATAGGCCAAGCCAGCAGCCTTTCCATTCCAATCTCGTGTTATCCCAGACACTTTGTCACAACACATGATCACTTTCTCAGATGCCTGAGGCACTGAAGCAGCAAACCCTCAGAGTTATTAACTCAACTCACACAGTTGACACTTAGGCACTTCCACTTAGCCTCAACATCTGATTTCATGTTTTAACTCACCAGTAAAGATATCAGCTACATAGACTAGCTTGTCTATAGACAGAGGCAGCACATCGCTGTATGCTGCTCAGCAAATTTGATGGTCTATCTCCCCAGCTGGCCACTGAATGGAGAGAAACAACTGATGATTACCCTTTTCCTTGCAGAAGGGCTAAACCATTGACCTTTAACAGTGCTAAGATATGACAATATGCAGAAAGAGCCTTGTGTCTCTTGGGTTTGCATGTAAACACATTTATCCTGCCTCCCTGCACTTATTGTTTACACTGAAATCACAGGGCATGTGATCCAAAGAGACCTGAGAGTCAGCTTAGTGAGAATCATCTATTAGAAAGTAATGTGATATCTGTAGCCAAATGTGATGATGCACAAAGAGAGAGCAAAGCATGGTTTCTCATATTTCACACATTAAACCATCAGTGCTACAAAAAATCACAAATCTACAGAAACAAATCTACCTAAACAAACTTCTTCTGTTGAACTCCTCGTGCCACATTAATAAGCACAGAAGTAAACAAAGATACTGAGAATCAGAATTAGTTCATTCAGATTCAACAGAGGAACTTTTAAAACAAAGATAATGCCTTTCAAATGGTGCCATGTGTCCCTTACAGTGGATAAAATGGAGCAACTTCTCCCTCTTGTGGCCAAAAGGCGACTTTACAGAGAACTACACGACTACAAAATGTAACCCTCTGTTATTGCAGACACAAAAACAGAATAACAGTGTGTGTGTGTGTGTGTATATGTGCGTGTGCATGTGTATGTGTGTGTCTCTATATATCTGTGTATGTGTGTGTGAAGGGTCATGGAATGTAACCCCAAATAAATTGTGTCAGATTTACATTTCTCGAGTGAAAAGCAGAAAGTAAATGATTTGAGGAGTGGTAACCTACTGTAAGTGCTATCCAAGAGCTCAGCTAATATATATTTATATATATATTTTTTTTTTCATTACTTAAAGAACTTTGTTCCTGATCTGTCCGATGGTCTAAATAGTTTAGTCTGTCTCTCCAGTTGCCAATTTCAATAGTTGCCTGTTGTGAAAATAATGGAAATTCTCTCTCTCCCTTCTGAGCCATTTGATCTCAGCTGATAAAAATGAACTTTGAACATCATTGTCACACTATTAGTTCTGTAAGGTAAACGCATTGTAATTCTTCAGATTAATCAGTGTTTTATGACCCATACTTACAAAAAGCTGGCAAACTTTCCTAATGTCAGATAATACTGATCTCCTCTCATGTCACTAGTTCAATCTTTCTGTGTGCACAATACAATAATGTGTAATAGAAACGCTTCCACTAGGCTTCCACTATCACAAAATAATTTTTTAAATGATTCCTCAACACAACACATACTTCCCACAAAATCAACAACCTCAAAATATAGGATAGCGTCGGTATTAACCACTTGTGCCCAGTAATCTACACCATGTAGAAGATACATTTGATCTGAATGGAAAGACGGAGGCAAACTGAAACAAAAATCAAAATTAAAAAGAAACAAAACAAAAGCTAAAACAAAGAAGCAGAATTAACTTGATATAGTCACATAATCTTTCCAGACCTTACTGTTTGTTCACTATTTGCTAGCACTTTTAACATGAATCCCCTAAGCAGTGCCATAAATGAGGCATAATGGGTGGAGCTCTGTATTCTGTATTCCTGTAGATCCGGGCATTTTATGTCAAAGTATCCTGGACCTGTTTAATTACAGCCAAATGGTTCACAGTCTGATACTACCTAAACAGAAATATCATGTCCATTAGTAGGTAGGCTACATAAAAAGTTTTGCTATAATCAGTGGACATACTGGAGCCAAACCACGGAATACTAAAATGTGTGTGTAAAACATGTAGAAGTCTGTAAAAAACAGGACATTGTTTGGGTTGATTTTCATTCATTTCTTCACATTGATAACAACCAAGATGAAGCAACAAGACTATCTCTCTCTCTCACACACACAAATAACAGGCATGGAGAGCCATTGTGCCGTCTCACTGGCAGCAGGTTCAACAGGACCTTTATTCCATGAGCCCATTTATGGCCACCCATTATCCATCAATTATTACACAGGGTATGTTTAAACTTCAGGGTCTAGACTAGAATCTGTCATTGTGGCCACCTTATGCACATATCCACTTGCATGGTGTAAGGTCCATTTACTTGTGAATATTAACAAAACTGGAAAAAGCATTAAAATGGACAAATATGTTCATTCATTCTGCCTTGGGGGATGATCATCTACATCAAATTCGTTTCATTACATGCCAATTCCAGGATCAATCTCCTCAAAACCACAGGAAAATGTTTCTCACATCTGTCACCACTAGGTGAAGCTCGGAGACTGTTGAATATTTTAGTGGCCTTCAGAAAGTCATGTTTGATCAAATTTGCACCAAGGTGAGAAAAAATAAAACTCCATGGTCACCTTATGAGCTCAAAACTACGACTTTGCAGAGGCCACGTCAAACATTTAGATTTACCTTTACCGATGTTGAGCCACAATTACAACATAAAACCTATCCGGTCGTTGCCTATCGTGGATGATTGCGTAGCGGACTTTTATCAACAAATTACCTGGTATGCCATCAGTAGGCGATCGAACCGCTAATGATGCGAGACAACAAAAGCAAGGGTAACATTACAGGTCTCAAGGAATATGAATCTTTTTCCATTCATGAGTTGGTGTTTTTTTTCCACGGGCAGGTATATCGTACAAGATTGTAACTTTGAGGATGTGTGTGATTTAAGAGCAGGATATGAAATGTCAAAATATGTATCAGTTGCTACAACTATCACATGGGTTAAGAGACAACTGCCAGCCGTCGGTATGACTTTCATTCAGATCTGCTGAAGGGAGCACCTAGAATCTGGCGCTCACAGTTGATACCGATGTCGTACCACCATGCACACCTGGACAAATGGCTCCAATTGTTCATTTAACTGTAGCTGGGATGACAACGCGACTTTCTGGAGCGGTGAACATCCAGTAAACAATTTTCCTGTTCCAATTTTGACCGGAATTTCTATAATATGCTCTTTTTTATTTCTCGTCGGGGTAGCGGGGAATTTAATGACCATTTTGATGGTCGCCAAATACAAGGACATGCGAACGACCACTAATCTTTACCTTTCTAGCATGGCACTATCGGATCTTCTGATTTTCCTTTGTATGCCGTTGGACTTATACAGAGTATGGAGACACCGTCCTTGGTATTTCGGCGACCTCTTATGCAAATTGTTTCAGTTTGTTAGCGAGGGGTGTACGTACTCAACCATCCTGAACATCACCGCTCTGAGCGTGGAGAGGTACTTCGCGATTTGTTTTCCCCTCAGGGCGAAAGTTGTGGTCACCAAAGGCCGCGTGCGAGGAGTTATTCTGATTCTTTGGATGGTGTCGTTTTTAAGTGCTGGACCAGTATTTGTCCTGGTAGGAGTTGAACATGAGGATGGAACAAATATTTGGATTACAAGCGAATGCACTGCGACTAAATACGCTATACAATCAGGACTTTTTACAATTATGGTGTGGGTATCAAGCATTTTCTTTTTCTTGCCCGTGTTCTGTCTCACTATTTTGTACGGTCTTATTGGACGTAAACTCTGGCGGAGACCAAATATTTCTAGCCGAGACAAAAGCAACAAACAGACTGTGAAGATGTTGGGTAAGTTTGTGAGTGTCTCCTTAATACGCTTAGGCTACAGGAGGGACACAGAAACCAATCATGATTGTTGACTGCGTATATTGATGTAGGCTCTGTAAACTAATGTGGATCTTGAATACTGGGGGTTAAAGTTAAAATAAAAAAGTCAATTGCAGTGCAAATGTGCGCCTAACTACATGCAAATGTAGAATGAATTAATGAATCTTTCCAGGAATGCCTTTGTAATTTAAGTGTGTCGAATGAATATGTTCTTGGTTAAAGGCAAGAAAATTGCTGCTGTACGATTTGGCGTCTATACATAATTTTGAAGGAGCTGATTCTATCAAGAGTTTCCTTGCCACTCTGATACACAAACTGGTGCTTAACAGTTAACTCAATGCTGTGTCTTTACAGTTGTGGTGGTGTTCGCTTTTGTACTATGCTGGCTGCCGTTTCACGTGGTTCGTTACCTGATATCCAAGACGTTCGAGAGCGGGTCTCCGATGATGGCCGTCATCACGCAGTATTGCAACCTTATCTCTGTCGTACTCTTTTACCTGAGCGCAGCCATCAACCCCA
Organism: Tenualosa thibaudeaui; assembly: GCA_027481765.1. Lineage (NCBI taxonomy): Eukaryota > Metazoa > Chordata > Actinopteri > Clupeiformes > Clupeidae > Tenualosa > Tenualosa thibaudeaui. The sequence goes on from JAIFZK010000227.1 coordinate 4,972,904, forward strand.
TCCTCTACAACGTCATGTCAAAGAAGTACAGGGTTGCGGCATGTACTCTCTTCGGCCTTAAGGAGATCCCACGGAGAACAACGTCCACACTCAAGGACGAAAGTTTACCGGGATTCACTGAACCAAGTGCCAGCGTGTGACTGGCCAACTAAATTTGAGTGACATTCATCATAGTACATATGTCATGCTTGTGCGCATGTGCTTTTATTTCTGTATCGGATATGCTGGAGGAAGAAAGATCCTTATTTAAGAATCGACAGACATCTGTCCTGCACCACAAGTTGTATGTCACATTTGTTAATTTAATATAATTGATTAGTTAAATCATACTGATGTGTATGTGTAGTCTCACGTAAAATCATTCTTCAGAAGAGCTCGGTAGGTCATAGCCTCTCTTTCTCTCTCTATGTGTGTGTGTGTGTTTGTGTGTGTGTGTCTGTGTTAGATTCCGCATTGCCTTAAATGATCTTTTTTTCTGGAGGACAAAATGAGCACTGTAGATACAGCCTCGTGCCCTTTTGCTCACTGACTCAGAGGTGCAGAGGTACGGCATCATACTTTGAACTGTCAGTCCAAATGGCATCATTGTAATGCTTGTAAGACCCTTCTGCTTTTTCTGTGTAGTGCATTTTACAAAAAAAAACTCTGTGCACTGCATTTTTAAAAGTGAAACATACATGCAAAACAACAGCAAAATATGGCTAGAAAAGAATTGCTAATGTGAGAGCCCTAGCAGAGATAACACCTCATAAAGTCTGATCTCAGAACTGGGTCATCTTAGTAAAACTTTATTGGAACAGTTTGATGAAATAATGTCAAAGAAACTGTTGTCAATTTATGGCATTATCATGAAATGATGTCAAAGAAATGGTTATAGAAATATTGAATCCTTATGCTTTTTGTAAAGTGTTCCACTTTGTTGTTGACAAAATGTGCCTGGTCAAAATGTTTTAAAAGATTGCTTTCTTGCTATGACATAAGTGTGTGTGTACTGTGCATGTGTGTGGGTGTGTGAGTGTGTGTGCATGCACACACGTGAGTATATCTTTGTTTACGATAGTTCATCAATCTTAAAAAAAAAACAACATTCATGCATCAGCTGAATGTCTACTGAAGGTTGATGAATAACAGTGAAAAACTAAATGTAAATGATTGAGCATTTGGCTATGATGATTGTGGGCATGACAACACTGGAGTGATGTTAATATGTACATACTGTATACTGTAAATGTATGTATGGCTATATTGTATGTGTACAGTAAACTTGTCCACAACTGAGCTAGTGCTTTCTGCAGTAAAACAGTGTCTGTGGGTGAAGAGAATATGTGACACTTGGATCATTTCAAGGAGTTGTCAAGAAGGTGCAACAAGGTCACCATTAGGTCTCAGCAAGCCCCCAGGAAAGCATCTATAACTCATAGAAGGAGGCAGGAAGCTAAGAATGAAGCTCTAAATCAGCTTTCCCAGGCTTTGAGCCTAGACAGGGGAAGAAACATGGTGCTGTCTGTGAAAAGGCCAGACCTGGCAAATCCCCCTGCAAGTCATCATTAGTCTTTTCCCAAGATTGTAAAATGTAACACCCGCAGTTCTATCTTTACTCAAATAAACTGCTGCTCGATGAGGTTGGAGAAAAAGATTGGTCATCTTAACAACCTGGATGGCAGGATTGTACAGGGGTGTTGTTTGGTTAATTTGCGATGATTTAATCTGATTCCTTCTGGGGGGATGCTGGTAGCCTTTTCTTAAAAAAAAGTTGAAGTGAGTTGAAGTGAGATGCAACAAACATTCTGTTGATAACTAACACTAATTGGTGGATAAAATTCTGACACAATTATGCAGTGCACATACATGCTGCAGGGGGTATCAGTTCATTTCATGGCTTACTGTAAATATGTCAAAACAGATAAGGTAGTTTATATATAAATGCTTATTTCAATTTAATTAAGGTGCTTTGGTTTTTGGGGTTATCTAAAGGCAGTTTCTCGACATATCTAACTGCTCTGCATAGGCTACCCTTCATCTTAAGCAGAATCCTATGCATATCAATATGGAGTTCTCCTGGAATCCTCTGTAAAACACTGCATTACAGTTGTACATATGGACTAGAATATAGAAAAGGTTTACACCTGTTGCTTCTGAGCAAAAGCCTCATCACAGACACATCTCCAAATGTAACAGAGACTATCGTTTGGTGTTGAGGAGGGTCCCATTCAAGCAGATGCTGCTGACAACCTCCTTTGCATCTCAGCAGCCAGTGGCAATGCCAAGAGACTCTAGCATGCATGCTTTTCACTGCGTTTCCAAGGCTGTCACAGATTCAGACACAGTGATTGCCTTATATGACCCTGGCTTGTGTCAGTATCAGACAGCATGAGAAGGGAAGGGGAAGAGGAGGGGTTCCTCCCCCACACTGACAGTTTGGGAAGGCGTAGCTACAGCCCAACAGATGAAGTGGGATGGCCAAGGCCTCAGCCTTGACGGTCAGTCCTCTCTGGTGTTTGGGTCAGTGCCGTGGCAGCATGTCACCTTCATCCATCATGTCTGGTGGGACCACTCGACAAGGAGAAACCAGATGGAATGGAATCATGGAGTCAGCAGTGGCATCTCAACTTGCACAACCCAATAGCCAACAAACCATCACCCTTCCTCACTCAGTGAGAACATTACCGGATTTGCATATCTGACTGCACAAATCTCAGAGCCTCTACAGAGCTTTGGCAAAATGTAAATGTTTACTCTCTTACTGATGAGGGGGCTGTTGTGGCTCTGTGCATCACCATAAACCTGGGGACCCGGGCTCGAGTCCCGACCCAAAGCCGTTTTCTGATCCTTGCTCATCTCTCTCCCACTCATTTCCTGTCACTTTCTGCTGTCCTATTGTAATAAAGGCAAAAAGCTCCCCCCCCCCCCAAAAAAAAACAAACAAACAAACAAACAAAAAAAATGTTACTGATGATGTGGGCAATTCCCGATTTCTTTTCTATATCCAAATTAAAGGGGTGAGCTGCAGCCATAAATTATCCATGCCACTATTTCATTGGGATTCATAAGAATGGACACCAAAGATCAATGCAGGCATGTGAGTCACTGATACAGTCAACTGCAATGTTCCCCTTGGTGATTATATCAAATAATTAAAACCAACAGTTATTAGGTAACAATTTGGAAGAACATTCCATAAAAACATGTTAACCTGAAGAGCATTCCTGTACAATCTGGTATATAGCCATCCAAATTCATTTGGAGGATGGATAAACACAAGTGTCATTATCACTAGTCATCCAGGATACATACTGCGCAGTACAGCAGTCTGGGTATAGGAAACCACCTCAAAATAAAAGAAAACCTTTATAGCATGACTGACTATTGCCATCAATCCCCAGTTATGTTTTAGCAGTGCCAATAAGGCTTTAGGAAGTTTAGAAGGTTTTGTGTGGCTTTTCGTTTGCTGCTCCACTAGTTTTAGATAAAAAATCCTAAATGTTTCTTTAAAATCTGGACTGAAACTGCGACCTCTATGTTTTTGTTTGAAGAATGAAAACTCACTCCCAAATAAGAACACAAAGAATGAATAGCATTTAGTGCATCTCACTGTGGTAAGTTTCTCTTAATGTCCTCTGCCTGATTTCACCCTCATCGGCAAACAAAGTTAGTGAGACAAAAGATGGCATGAAGAAAGCATTTCAACCATGTGAATTCACACAACCTGGCAAAACAGCCTATTCAAATCATACTGTTACCAAGCAATTGATTATGTTAAGCTATAATTGGCAAAACAACACGGACACGTTTCTTCCAAATCAGAAAAAAATTAAAACATTTATTGGGCATAAATATATTACATATAAGCTACAGATACAGATAAGTCTTACATACATTGGGTAGTATTTGCAAAATCTATACATTAAAATTGATATGGCAGTTTCTTTTACATAATGCTTATGAAATTGTCTAACATTTACAATACAAGAAGAAATGTATGATTCTTAAAAATTGTAGACCATGAAAAGCTTGGAATGTTACTCTTTTTTCAAACTTTGAGGTATAAAATACATTGTTTTGGAAAATAGTTCAATACAATTGCTCTGTACATTTACCAGGGGCCATTTAGGGAGTTTGGGATAACTCATCATCAGCAAACTATAATAAAAAAACTCAATACTTTGCATTCAAGCACAATTGAACAATGGTATAAAAATAGTAACAAACTTGTTTGGGTAAAAAAATGTTAGGTCTCTGAAAACCATTTACTTGAAATTTAAGGACTTTGTTTACCTTAACATTTAATTTGATGAAGACAGACCTTATAGATAAACTAAAATAGTTTGAGATGAATGCAAACAATAATGATGACATTAGGTTTATAGATCATAAGTTCATCTGACTTATTTGTGAAAGCCAGCTTATTCATGCTTTTAAAATGTTGCAGCTTGCAACTTTATTTCAGTTGGGGAAATAATCACTTGAAATAATTTGAGTGTGATCATGATAAATTTCATGAAGACTAATATTTAGCTTTTAAAAAAGTGCTTCATTTCTGTTAGTTGACATACAACATCTCTATATAACTCTATATATCATTCCATAGCAAAATACTGGATGCATTCCCTACCAAGCTATGATGTATGGAAAAAGTACTTGCTCAAAATAGTTTGATTGTTTCTCTGACCTTTCAGAGTGAAATTGTTCATTAAACCTCGCCTCAAGAAGGGGCTACGCAAATAAATGGCACAATTTTCTCTACAAAAAGAAAAAAAAAAGATGTAATCACAGATCAAGTTAACATTTTCCTCTTTCAAGATAATAATGCTCTATAGTCACAAAGGATTTGTCACACAACCCTTTAAATAAACAGCAAACAAAGAAAATAAGTAAGGCAGACAGACCTCAGCTTTGGCAAACAGTATATCATAAGCTTTATAACACTATTAAGCCATACCAAAATGTAGCGAATTATATCCCATTACAGAACACCATAACCTGGTTAAACATTTTGCTACAAACTTTCTATGCAAATACAACGGGCTGATAGTACAGCACTTCTCTGAAAGGTGATGAATAGGCATTTGGTTATATGAAAATGTAAATGTTATCAGCATGTTGCTTGCTACATGTACCAAATTACGTAAAGAAACGTCATTAACGGGTTATTGTTGTTAGGAATGCTGGCCTTAATCATAATTCTAATACATCAAAGACAAACAAACAGAAATGACATGCTACAAGAGAAAAAATTAGTACATAACTACATTTGTCTCTTAATTTTTAAAAAATAAATAAATGAAGATTGCACTGTAATTGGCATTTAAAGTACTGAATGCAATATATAGTATAAATAAAACTAAAAGAATTATACCTTAGATTCCCATTTACTTTGGCAAAAGGTATCTTGAGCTAGTAAACGATTTTGCTTACAGACACAAAGGAGCAAGGCACAGAAGAAAACAGAAAGAGAAAGTAGAGGTGTGAGAGACAAAGAATGGAGAGTGATGACAGTAACGGTAAAGCCAAACAAACAAAAAACAAAACAAAACAAAACAAAAATCAATAATAACAAAACACAATAGTGTTTGCAGCACCCTCCTGGTAACAAATAATTATTTCTTCACCTCTTGAAAGTCCATGTCCCTGAGGTACTATACATGCTATCAGTCAGAAATGAGGGAGGGGCTTACTGACCATTTATAGCCCTACACCCTAACAATTCCCCTTCTTTTTTCCCTTGCTTTAAAGAAAAAATAAAAATAAAAGACGTGTGCAGGTATATAAGGAGGATTCTTTGGATTTGTGGACTGTGATGTTTTGTACCTTGGCAGATGAAGTGCGTCATATGGCCCTTTCCCCCTAATAATGTTTGGCATGCATGTTCATGTTCTTGGTTGGTGTTTAAAGATTAAGGAGGGTTTCACTGCTGCAACTGTGTCATGAAAGCACCTTTTCGAACAGAAATGGACAGGAAACTAAAGCCCCAGCTGGAAAGAGGAAGTAAGGAAGAGAAAGGTGGGGTGAGTAGAGAGTCATTCAAATAAAATACTGCCAAATGGAAAGAAACGAGAAGAAAAGGGGTATTACAAAGTCATATGATGATTCACAGAGCGCCCAGCAGCGGCACAAGTAATTCTTTCACAGCAACGCACTGGCTTTTTGCTTTGATTGTTTTTTTTTTTTGTGGCACTAGTCATTCAACAGTCGTCATGGTCCCTGGGTCTGTAGTGAGAGTACTGTGATCTAACTCCAGAGGTAATATTAGCAACTGGAGCAGAGGAACATCGGGGGCCTGACAGATTCGGTCCAATAAGCACAACGACAAGCACAAGAGGTTGCAGTGACAGTAGTCGTCACCAACTGACTGTCAAACAAAATATTTTTTGGTGGGGCCGAACCGGACGACGTTCCAGGACACGCCCCATTCACAAGTCAGGCATCTATGGTGGGCTGGCAGTATATCAGTAGCTGGCATACAGTTCAGCCACCTACCAGGCCTTACCATCACCACTACTGACCACAGATTCAAAAACAAACAAACAAACAACAATAAAAAGAAAACAAATAGAAAAAGCACCAAGGTGTGTGAGCCAACTCATACTCCAAGACACTCCGTTTGAGAAGCCTACGTCAAACCCAGTATCTTTCATAATAAACTGTGTTCATAGAATTATATATTTAAATATTCTTATAGATAGGTTTGATTTTCCTTGGAGATTATATATATCTATATCTATATCTATATCTATCTATCTATCTATATATATATATATATATATATATATAAAACACATGATAGCAGCATTACGATAACCACAAACAGATTGCAACTTTGCTTTGGCAGCCTCAATGCAAGAGCTTCAGACTAGCCTTTTGACTGATATGAGATTAATGGGGAAGGATTCAATCAATCAGTTCAGATGCTACGACTTAAAGAGGCAAAACTATCTGACTGGAGCCATCCATTAGTGTTGGATTCCTTTTTAACACTGTGATTTCTCTGGTTAGAAGTAAAAAAACAGTACAAAGAACAGCATTTAAAAATCAACAATGAAATCAAACTACGATCAATGTTCCATGTTAAAGCTGGGATGCCTAACCTTGAATATGGCTGTAACGAGTCAGGTAATGTCTGTAGCAAACTAGGTGAGATTAAAAAACACATAAAAGGCCATAAAGGTATAGAGAACATTCCATTTCCTTTTCTAGTTGTACACCGTTAATGGGTTTAAAAAGAACATGCAAATCATTTGGACAGGACTATTTTAAGGCTTGATATGTCTGAGTTGATGTACTCAACCAGGACGAGGTGACAGATGTAACAGGCTTTGGTGTATGTGGAAGTTCCAAGGACAAGATGAGAGAGTGAACAAATGAGAGAGAGATAGAGAGAGACAGAGAGACAGAAAGAGAGAGTGAGTCACAGTGATGCAGATGGATACTTAAAAAAAAAGGTGAAAAAAAAACAAACAAAAAAAACACCGGTAGCGTCAGACATATACCTTAAGTGAGACAGACATATACCTCAAGTGTTTGATGACTTCTTGTCATTTCTCACTTAAGAGCTGCTGTGTTCTCTGAAATGTTTCTTTGCTTGCTTATTTGTGTTGTTTTCTCTCCCACTCCCTTTGGGCTTTTCCTCCCTGTGGTTTGCATCACTTCATGAAGAAGTACTGAAGGATGAATGCCATGAGTATGGAGAAGGCGGCAAAGGCGCAAACAATGACGGCTGCGAAACGTTCATCCGTCGAGATGATGCCAGTAGGGGTGACCGCGCCCGCTGCTGAAGCAGTGCCGTCGGTGGTCGGGGTCGGCTCGGGGCGTCGCGGCGTGAAGAGGGAGGGGGGGCTGAGGGGGCCGCTTAGGTCCTGCGAGCTGTCCTGGCAGCGGCGACACACACACACGCGGAAACGATACTCCGTGTTGCACTGCAGGAGCATCTGGTGGGATGTCTCCTCACCCCGGTACACCTGAAGGAGAGTTGGGGGGGAAGAGGGGAGAGGATAGGAGAGACCATGGGACAGATGAACAAACAGCCTGCTTAGTCAGAGACTCTTATCATCAGCTTTTGCTTAAGGGGAAAAACAACTTGCAAGGCCTTTTAGTCATATTTGAGCTCTGTATGTATGTGTGTGTGTGTGCATGTGCATGTTTGTGTATGTGTGTATGTGTGCGTCTCTCTCTCTCTCTCTCTCTCTCTCTCTCTCTGTGTGTGTGTAGACTCATGCATTCTTATAAAATCATAATCGTTCTGTGCTGGCTGACCAGTTCCCTTTTAATTGAGATGAATATAACAAACCAATGCAATTTGCTGAATTATAAAAAATGAGTGAGAATCTATTCAGATTCTTCACACACAAGAACTCAGACTAGTACTGGGGGCTTGTCTTGCTGCTTGATAGTTGAAGAATTTAGAGAAAAGCATAATCAGAATGGCAGCCAGAGGACCCTTATTTTCCCCTTGTGTCTTTCTATCAGACAGAATGTTGTTTTTAGACCGTTTTAGTGCTCCCCTTTGTAAGAACTAATTGCCAGCCCCTAAAATCCCCATACTCTGGCTGAGTGCATCTCACTGCACTGAAATGGGCAGAGCTCACCAGGAGCCTGAGATTCTAAAGATAGAAACATTTCGCTGATACCCTGATGCACGTCTTTTGGGGAGCTGAGGATGCTACCATGCTCTCTGTGAAGTTGCACAAGGGTTATGCTCAGTTTGTATGCTGCAATCAATGACAGTTTCTAAGGGCATGGTGAAAACAGTATGTCCAAGGCCAAATTCTTTGGGGCTATTCCTTTGATCAGCAAGCACGAAAGCAGCTATATTCATGATGCCAGGCTGATAATACTTTTATTGCCCCCAAATGTCTCCACAAATCCCAAGTGCCACAGTAATGTCACTTGGCCCCACAGACCCATTGCAATCAATGTTTTTTTCTCTATTCATGGGCCCCGGGAAGACTTAACAAACAGCAGCTTCCTATCTTCCTTCCCACAGCCCTTGACATGCAGGCAAAGCAGGCTTCTCTGTGAATACTAACTACTGCGGGAAGTGCTGATGGATGGGCTGTCCTCTCGAAGCACCAATCCCGCAGAGAACACAGCTGTCACTCCGCTCAAGAGCTTACGCAGGGTCCTTTTCTTAGTCACTTACAAATAGGAAAACTTCTGACAGACCCACTAGTAAGACAACATCGGTAGGAGCAGAAAGTTAGCAGGTTTCCAAAGCACACTTGAGGGATGGTGCATTGCAGGAACCACACAGTGCAATGGCGAAACAATGTTGAGCTGCGCTAACTGAGTTGTTCATCAAGAGGCTAAAAAAGGAAGCCACAGCAAGCAGAAGGTGAGAGGGTGCAGGCTTACCTGCTTGTAGTCCAGCTCTCTCCCTATGAGCATCTGTAAGGTGTAGATGATGGGGTCTCCTCGCATGGGGGCCACAGACTCCCAGCTCACCTCACACACATTCCCCTCCAGCTGGCAAACCCTAGGTGCTAGGGGAGCACAGACAAATCAGAAACATCAAGAAATTAATACACACACACACACACACACACACACACACATACAAAGAGAGAGAGAGAGAGAGAGAACAAAAGCTTTTTGAAAAAAGCAAATGATCCACTTGCATTTCCTCATGTAGATCCAAAATATAATAAAAGTATCATAAAGTGTGATGAAGTGAAATTACCTTTAAGTGCGGGGGGCACAGACTTGGTAGTGGTGAAGCCGTAGGTGTCAGAGTACGGGCCCTCACCAGCCTCGCTGATGGCCTGGATCCTGAAGGAGTAGGAACTTGACTCCGCCAGTCGCTGCATCTTGTATGTGTGGCTGGGTCCGCGGTAGATGGTCACAAACCTGAACGGATGGGGGTGGGATGGAGGAAGGTAACATCAGTGCTGGAGATCAAATGAATCAAACTAAAGAATGCAGCAGAGGCAGACATCACTTAATCAAGATGTGTGACAATACAAGCACACCAAAACATCAGAAAACATAAACAATATTCAAAGTGCAAACATTTACCTATAAGTTATATAGATAAATATTCTTCAGTTCATGTCATCAGTAAATTAGTGTCCTGTTCTTAGACTGATCAAAGAAAGGGGGGCAGGGGGCAGAGGCAAATAAGAGTCGGCGTGAGTGTGTGTGTAGTGTGTGTGTATTTGTGTGAAGGTGTGTGTGGGTATGTATGTGTACCAATTTCTGACAGTCTGTTTGTTGCTGTGAGTAATGACCCTTGTCTAGCCTGGCAAAGGCAGCGTGACAGCCTCATGCCATCTCTATTATTGGCATGCACCACAGCTGGGCATCAGAGGTGTCTACTGCTACACTGCCAGCTAAACCAAATAAACACAGAAGCAAGCAAGCCTGCATAAACAAAAACAAGGGACATCTGTCTTTTAATGGTGCATTTAATAGGAACCCTGCAGGGTCTTCATTTAGTTAAAAGTTTAATGAGAGACATTTGGCTTGATGAAATGGACATAGGGAACTAATTCCTATGAGTGAAGAAAGGGAGAAATCTTTACACAGAGGCAATGGAAGATAAACTAAGCAATTAACGTCCTTCCTCAAACCTATGAAGTGTTCTAAAGTTAGTTAGGTGTTTGAGAAGCACACGTGTTTGGAAACTGAGGTTTGGCAGATAACAACAGAATAAAACACAGAAAGGAAACTAGAGTAAATATAAAAACAGTCAAATATTGATTGATCATGCTTACAGATCCTGACCTGAACAATTTAATGACTAGCACACTTCTACTCTCTCTTCATAAGACTATGAAAGCCTACAGTTCTGTAACAGCTTTTCATAACAATTAAACAATATGATGCTGAAAATAAAGGCACCTCTTTGCTTTTCAACACATAACATATTGAATGAAATGATCTGAAGATGTTCAACCTTGTAGGGGAAGAAGCAGAATCAGCAAAAATGTTCTTCTATCATAATTTGACTGGTAAATCTGTCCAAACAAACAGACCGACATAATAAACAAACTGTCTGAACAAACTCTATTTTGACAAAGATAAATGCTTTCCAAATACGACAAAACATTTCAATCATAACGTAATAGCTCATTTCAGAGTGGTTAAATTGGCTAACCTGGACTTATGTATATGGGGAAAGTGACTGATTACAGTCCCATGGGCATGACCCCGGCTGAGAAAGCAAAGGGCACCTTTGTAAACTAAGAGGAGTCTATGCCACTGTTGTTGTGGCGGTAATTTGGACTTAATTAACTCTCCATCTGTCTGATGCCATAAGCACTCATCATGTCTGCCAGATCGCCAACACAGCCAGGAAAAACACTCCTAAAAAAACACACATACCACAGTTCTGACACTGTAGGGCACAAAATGCTACTTTAACAAGTAACTTTTTTTTCTTTTTTCTTCACTTAAATTTCGAGTTTAGGTCCAGCAAGCTTTTTTGTTCTTAGCTTGTCCAGTGAACTAATGCACTGTGCACATCTGTGTGTATCTGTCTGTGTGTGTGTGTGTGTGTGTGTGTGTGTGTGCATGTGTGTCCATGCGTGTGCATGTGTGTGTGTGGGTGTACGTATGCGTGTGCATGTGATCCGTCTCACCTGCTCGTCTTGTCCTCCATCTGCAGGTTGTAGGTGAGCTCTGTACTCTGCAGGGTCTTGCTGTTGTCTCCCCAGCGCAGCTTCAGGCTCTGGGGCCCAGGGGCCACACACTCCAGCCTGGGGGGCGCCGGGGGCAGTGGACGGGTGCAGGCCACCAGAGGGGCGCTCATAGGACCAGTGCCCACCTCGTTGACGGCTTGAATCTGGATGCTGTGCAGAGGGATGCGCAGAGATGATTTCTTGGCAGTGTCATAAGCTTGACTGACCTCAGAGACAAGTTAAACGAACTGTGCCTGATACAGACTATACAGTTAAATTGTTCTGATTGTTCCTCGGGACATTCACATCACACAGCCCCCTTTCAGGTCCATTAGTCAGAGCAAGCACAAAACAAAAGACACCTAACCTTGAAGAATGACTCATACAGATGTGATGTGCTCAGTGTGGCAGTAATTCTTCTCCCCAGATAAATAAGTGTCATTTTGTGTCAGTTTTTCTGAATAGATTATTACTAATGTGTGTGTGTGTGATGTATTTGTGTGTGTGTTTGTGTGTGTGGCGCATCGAGAACTGTGTGCTCCTGTGTGTATGTTGATATCCACGAAATTGCGTGACCAGAGGCAGTCAAGTTTCAGAAAGTTTGTCGGAGAAACAAACATAATTACATTGGTCTTAATTATACTAAGAGTTACACTAGAAACACTAACTGTCCTGAATATATCCACTTAATTCACTCCCATCAACCCCTACTGTGTCCTTTACAAAAATGGCATAATAATTGAAGTATAGATCAATCTGCCACTGCAGATGGAAATATCAACAGGCAGAGGATCAGCACACAACAGGGATGGGATCCATGTTTCTTCAGGTATGCTCAGATCATTAACTCCTTACAACTCATAGTAGAGCACACCAGCTGTTCATTATGTGACTTGTTTGACAGTACTACTATGACATCTACATGGACAGCACCCAGACTCCCAGATCTTTTTTTCTATGGCAAGAAGCGGGGGAAAGCATGTGGCTCACATACTCCACTCACTCAGCTACAGCATTTGTATAAACATCCAATATCAACACCATATCAGGGGTTGTGACAAGCCTTTCATTTGTTTGAGTTAATCGCCTGTTAGTGTGTGTGTGTGTGTGTGCATGCAGAGGGCAAACCATAACATGGGGACTGACCATGTAGACCATGTAGACATTAGATCATTACAGACACAATAATGCAAAATCCCTCAACAATTCAACCCTTGTCGACACAAAGAGCATGTTCGTTTTACACCCAATGACATCAGATACCATCAGCACAAATTCCTATACTTAATGAAATATACGCTGATAAATTATACACTGAAATATACTATAATATATTAACTGAAATATACACTGAAAAATCACACACAACAAAACACCTACCCATAGCACATACACCACCAAATGCCAGGCTTTCAAAGACTGAATCTTTTCAGCTAACCAGTGCCAGTTCAGGTGGTGAGGATGAAGTCTAAAAAAAGGTAAGTGCTAGCCTATGAGTACAGCACCAACTCCAGAAATAGCCTTTTCAAGTACCTCCAGTGTCAGACTAAGACAGGGGGCATCATTCAAAGGCAACATGAACATAAAAAAAGAGCCAGGCAGACCTGCTAAAGAAATGCTTTCCTGTCTGACATTTGCACAGCAGAACAGAACATGAGCTGCCCTTTCTACTGATTACATCAGGCACCCGTGCTGTTTAAATTGGAAAAAGATTATTGATTGATCAACATTTAAGTACAAAAAAGGGTTGCTGTGTATGCCAACCTGCCCATCACTCGGTCCCCTGGCCTCAGCATTGGCTCTTTGGTTACTTTTGAAATGGAAAGTGTCACAGTAGCCACCCTGTTTAAATGTCATAAACAATGGAACTATTTTAATGACTTCATCAAAGTCATGTAACTTACATTTAATCATTTGGCATACCAGAGACAACACAAATTTGAAGGATATAACAGTTGAATCGAACAAGTGTCCAAAAGATGCTAAGCAACATAATGAATGTTATATTCTACCTATTAGTTGAATATTCAGATTCAAGTCTGTTTGAAATCACCAAGATTTTCATTAATTACTGCAAATTAATGGCAAGCAATTTCTCAGTAAATGATTACAATCATATTTACAGTAATTTGTAATTCATATGTAATTGCAAAACTCCCTATCAAGATACTCCCCAATATGTAGGCCCTACAATGAAGAAGAGTCAACATTCATGCCAGAGTTCAGAAGCTTCTTCAACATTCCTGGTTGTGCTGAATAGGCTTGTCATTCCACCCAAAAAACAAAACAAAACATCTTTCTAATACAAATAACTATGAGTAACTGGAAACTCAGTTTCTCTGACAGTTCCAATAATCCAATTCTTCTATTTTACGTTTATATGTTCTTGTTGTTCATATATTCATGTTCATATGCTGTGAAGTCATAATTATAGAACTGCCTTCAACATCTCACAGAAATGTGTACACACAATCAATAGCACGTCACTTACTATAGGGGTACTGTCTAAGAGTATGAAGTGTATTGAGTGGTCTAGGTGAAAATTTTACAACAGAATTTAAAATGACAGAAAATAAATTTTGTGACGCATATCAAACAGTATTTTCTTGTTTCTAAAACTGCAATGAATCAGAAGATGCAAACTAGGAGACATCAAACATTGTGAATTCATGACAGAATATTCTAGAGAGAAACAGCTGTTTCAGTGGTCCGAGTCTATCACACTTAGTATGCAGTAAACACCATCAAACTCAAGGCACCATAAGGGACAATCTGCTTCTGAAGAGCAACCCCCCCTGCTGTCCCAATCTCACACAAGATGTCAACAAAATCATGGAGCAGAGATTTCCTTTCCCGAAATTATGTAACAAACAAGTTTGACAATAGAAATGACCCGACCACATACAGAGTAGACAATAAACTCCAAGAAATAAGGACATTCAGGAAATGAGCACATTATCTAAAGAGAACAAAAGAGAGAGGGTCAGTGCATGTGTGTGTGTGTGTGTGTGTGTTTGTTTGTAAGTATGTGTCCTCACCTGTACTCTGTGTCAGGCTGTAACTTCTGGATGACGTGGCAGGTAGTGCTACCATCCAGACTGTGACATGATTCACCAAAGTGGAGCGTGTAGCTGCTGATCTCGGCCCCATTGCAGCAGGGTTCGTCCCAGCGCAAGGCCAGACAGGTGGAGGGCAGGAAGTCCCCGCAGTAGTCCCCCGAAGGGCCCTGCTCCAGCACACACAGACCCGACACCGCCTCTGGAGCGCTGGCTGGCATCTGGCAGCTCACTGTGTCACTGTAGGGGCCCACACCTGCCTGGTTGGCCGCCTGGAGGATATGCACATGAAGGATTGGGGCTTATTGTACGTAAGGGGATACTGGGAAGTGGGGTCTTTCTGATGTCAGAGGGGCTACATCACTCTTGATTGGTCAAAACTGTCAAGACATCAGAAACTTCCAACTTCCTAGTATTCCGTGAACACACTATTTAAAGCACCACAAACTAAAAATTTGCTTATTGATCCTTTTAGTAGGTAGTTTTGTTCTTAAGTTGCAAGCAGAGCTGTAGTGGAGACAAGTGAACGCAGTTTACCCACCTCTTATTTCAGAAATAGAGTTTATTCACCTCTTAAAATTAGTTTAGAACTAAATGCAAATTTTAACATTGAAAATCCCACTGCATTATCCACATTTACCATTTCATACCACTGACACAGACACTGGACAATAATCCTTTATTATCGTACCTGGTATGAGTGTCTTTTTTTAAATATCTGCATATTTAGGCCCACTTTACATTCATCCCTCCAAACCAGAATATTCCCTATGCAGTTCCATGTGCAGAGTAGGAACCCACCACAAAAATGAAAGAAACCCTTTCACAGGACAGCACTGCTGACTTTATTGGAAATAAAGGCCAGTTTGCATGTTCTAACAGTGCCAATAAGGCTCTGTTTATGTGCTTTTAGCGGTAGCTATCTCTCTATTTTTACTCAACTAAATACCTTAGTGTTGCTTTAACACACCCATCAAAGCCAACAGGGCACAACTTCACCCTAACTCCCCACGTCCCCCCCCACTCCCCAACTGCCTTTACTACAGCCCTGCTATGCTGAAAAAAAATGACATAATAGCTGGTGCCCCAGTCCCCTATCTCTTATTTTAGTCAATGCTTCACATAATACAGTACTTAATCTCACAGACACATACATAAACAAAATGACATGAACACATACACACATGTATAGTCAAATGTCAGCACATCCACAAATGCACAACCCAAAACAAACATCCATTCATCTGCGGGCCTTTTTTTGAAAGCTTGTGCACAGTCAAACCATCCATTGTGGTATAACACAATTATCTTTTATAAGTGCTGTTTTCAGCAGTGGGATTGTGTGGCTCTAATTTGTTTACCCAAATCCACATGCTTGGCTGAGAAAAATCCTTCATTAAAAAGCTTGGGATACATGTATGCTATATGCATTATTATCAGAATTCACATGATCCTTTCAAAAGCACTCACACACAATTTTTCACTGGCAGTGTTTCCATTTTAGATTCAAATAACAGGCTACATCTAGTCAATCAGTATTGCTTTGTTCCTCCCACCCACAGTGGTAAATACAGTGGTGGTAAACAGGCCAAAGACTGACCTGGTTGGGAGGGTTTCTGCCACATAGCCATTCAAGAAACTGCGGAGCCAGGCTCACATCCTTGTTTGGCTTTGGAGTAGAAAACTTCACACTCCTGTTTCTCCGAGCCAAAGGACACTTGTAGCTCTAACAAATACTTCTACATGCTCCTGTCCATCCTCCCACATATAACATCTTCCATGCAGATGTTCCATTCCCTTTTAGAGTGCTGTGCCCCACACTGAGGCCACTGATCTGACGGACTGATCCTTACTGCCAGCCACCAAAGATCTCTGAACTCCTTACCTGAGTGCAATGCTGATCTGTGATTACAGCACTTGTCTTTAAGAATAGTCTGCACCCTTTTGTATCTTTCAAAAATTCAAAAATGCTAGTGATAGTAACAGGAAGAGGTTGCTAGATACACCGCATATTGGTACATGGTATGACTTCTATGTCCTGTTCTTCCAACGCCAGGCATCGTAATTATTGTCTAGCACCTATTTGGCATAAGTGAGTTAATGAGTGAGTGAGTGAGTGGGAGTATGAGTCTGTGGTGTGTAAGTACTGGTGCAGTACCTGCAGTCTGCAGCAGTAGTGTGTGGCTGGAGCCAGATCAGAGATCTCACACTGTGTGCCGCTGCCACAGTAGATCAACTCCATGGGTTCCTCATCACGACCCCACTCCAGACGGTACTCCGAGATGTCTGCACCCGATTTCTCTGGACTCTAGGGGACAGGGAGAGGGACACACACACACACACACACACACGCACACAAACACGTGCACACACACACACGCAGACACACACAGAGGAGTGTGAGGGGGGCAGGAGTGAGATATTCAGTCACAGCCTCAAGTAGGAGGTTTGATGGTCTTGATTATATAGGGGCTAACTTCACCTTGTTCATTTTCAATGTGTTTAAATGTGTTTAAGGAAGCAGAGACTGAAGTATACATTTTTTTGGATTTTTCAAGCACAACTGGAATCCCTATGGGGCTTTAGCATTTTAATTCAAAAGCCTTATTTGTCTTTTTAAAAATAAAAAAATAAAAGAAACAAATTTGATTGTGTTTTGAAGGTCAACTTTTTAAAATAATTTAAGTGTACCTTAGAAAGGACACCTCAGGCAGCCTTTTGCTTTTCTGTTTATCTGATTTCTTTGTTGGCTGTGTTGGCCACTATGTATTCTATGTATTCTATTTCCTCCTGTCCTGCATTTAGTTGTTACATGAAAAGATCTTTCTCACGTGTCTCAAGTTAATTTAGAATGTGGTATGAAGGATAATCATCAAATGTATGTAAACAAATGTACCTGTTTTAATTGTTAATCATTAATGTGGCACTAGGGAGTGCTACTTGGCTAGTGATCAAAGAGAAACCCACAATTGTCTGTCAACAAGACGAGGCAAAGCCGGACTTAGAGACAGACACATTACATATAATATGCTTTGTAGGAGAGCTAGGTTTGTGGATGAGCTTGTTTTAATTATACATGTAATCATGTAGGTCACACGTACCTCCCAACTCACGAGGACACCAGTGCCGGACGTGAGGGTGAGAACAGGGGCCCCACACTGACCTGGAGGCCCAGCGGCAGTCGTCACCTCCGTGGCTTCAGAGAAAGGTCCGTACTGTGGACAGGGTTGTGAGTCTTTAGAACGTAGGACCGGCACATGTTTTCAAATGCACTGTAGAACATGGTTCCACATACATTGTAGACAGCACAGCAACATAATACTGATGCCTATTTATGTTATTATTTCTTGACTATGAGAAACCCAAGACAACCACAGCCCTTGGTAATGACTCCAGAGGATGGTGTATTGATCAACAAAAGAGGAGGAGAAAACAACAAATAATAAAGGAGTTGGGAAAAAAGATAGGTCTCAAATCCCAGTTCAACACTGCTTATCAGTTCAGGGGCTGAGAGCACTGAAAACAAACACCCAAGGTTAAACACAGCTGTGATGAAGGAGACGGGCAGGTCTCAGATCAGACACACCTGCTTGGAATACAGGAGTAGAATCTGCAATGGCAGATGGAAGTTTTCCTGCAGGTGTGTGACATTAAAGAACACAGGTGCCCATGCCTGGGACCGTGCCCGGGACCATGTCCAAACCAAAACCCAGCCCAGTCCACAGCCTAATGGATCCAAATGTGTTTCATTTGGACTAATGCCTTTGAAACAGACTTGGTGCCGTTAGCGTAAAAATCACAGACCACTGCTCCACTATCATTATGATCTTCAGGCTAATGTTGCTGAACCCTGCCAAGATGTTTCTTGAGTATGAATGCTAGAAGCAGGGGCCTCCTTCTGTGTGCTGAGAGACTCAGGAGCTATGAACATCAGTCTACGGGCAAAGGGCAGAGGAAAGAAGGTGTGTGGCACGGCATTACAAAGATAAAGCAGGACTGGGCAGAGCTTGTTTGTGTGTGTGTGTGTGTGTGTGTGTGTGTGTGAGTGTGTGTGAGTGTGAGGTGAGAGGCACTAACCCCAGCCTCGTTGGCAGCGCGCAGGCGGAAACTGTAAGTGGCGCCAGGGAGCAAACTGCCCACAGTGCACTCCAGCTCGGGACCGTGGTAAACTTCAGCCGGCTCAGCTTCGCCCTCCCCCTCGCTCATCACCAGACTGTACTCAGTCACCTCGCAAGAGCCCTCAGAGGACGGACACTCTGGGAGAGAGACACATAGACAGGGAAAGATAGAGAGACACAGATTAAAAACTCCTTTATTCAATTATTAGCACATGTTCAAACTGAATGTCACCATCCTGTGTGAGTATGTGGTTTGGTATACTGTATGTGTGCATTTATGTGATAGTGTGTGTGTGTGTGTGTGTGTGGACGGGGGGAAGGGGGTATTCATTGACTGGTTATTCTGTAAAATGACATGACAAAATGTAAAACGTCCTAAAAGACAGGATGTTTGTCAACCCACATTAGTCACTGTGATATGTAAGTGATGTGCAATACAGAGCAGTTAGATAAAGGCAAAATCATGAAATCATGGAGGGTCATTAGTCACCTTTCAGATTTCAGATATGCTATCTCTGCATTTCTGCCCTATCACCATTCTTGGTCTGCACTGATTTACATCTTGAATGTGAGAGTTTGGAAATATTGCTGATGCCTTTTTTTTAGAGCCACTGTATTCTCTGTATCTGTTTCTAAATGCAAATGAAACTGAAGGAGGCACATTTATCCTCCCTCTGCATTGCCTGCTGCAGAGCTCCGATCTGGTCTGCTGGCCCCCGGCATACATCTTTGAGAACAGGAGCGAACAAACAAACAGATAAGAAGATCGGTTGAAAATCTGTAAGCAGCTGGGGGTGGGGGGTGGGGGGCGGGGGGCACGGACAGCAGAGGGGGCACTACAGTGTGCTGTAGTTTCAGCACACTGCAGACTAGGCTGCTCTCTCCCACTGAGTGCCATCTCTCCACACTCAACTCACAGCAGAGCCCAACCTCAGCCTTCGGGCGCTGTGTCAGTGAAGGGTCATCAACATCAGCAGCTATAACTAATAACAAAACAACCATTTTAAAAATCTTGCTCTAGCTAATACAAACACTATGATCAATGTTGTTGGGGATCACTTGTGGAATTTGTGGATTTGATTGTGGAACTGATAGAAAGCTGACAGACAGAATCCACTGAATTTCAGACATCAAATCCATCAACTTTCTTTGTCATTCGTCAGTGTGGATGCTGCTCATGTTGTTGTAGTTACTGCTGTCTTTGTACCCATTGTCTCTGTTCCACAGACACTCTCAGAGTGTGTCTCTCCACTGCCATGACAGCGTGGGAGTGTGATGATGGCTGAATCATCTCCACAGAGCCACGTCACAACAATTACACCAATTGCACACATAGAGATGGAAAACCTTTTAGATACGTAATTTTGACCTGGGTTATTTGGGTAAATGGTATTAGATGGTAGTAGGCCTTCTGGGTTATTCTGAGAAATGAATGTTGGTGTATTTATTTATGGGTGCATTAGGTGTGTGAGTAGGTGTATGTAGGTGTCTAATAGAAAAACACTGAAAATGTTCTGGAACTCTCTAAAGCAGATTGTGCCAGCGTGTGGTAATCTTATGAATCATCCTAAGGGTGCGGCCTGCTGATGCAGTTGAGTTGATGTATGAGTGAGCGTGCTGTTGTGAAAGCGAAGACACTTACCCCATTGTAACTGCACTTCCTTGTGTTTGGCTTTGCCCATGACACGCGGGGCCTGGCAGGGGCCTGGTGCTACGCTTAACGTACGGACTGGCAAGCTCTCAGAACACTGCAGAGACAAGCAAGATGAGCACACACAGTAACCCCCTCCCAGACCCCCAACACGCATATCCCATAATGCAATAGTCCTGTTCCCAGCATGCAATAGAAGGGAACCTACCTGGCTGTGGCCTCCGGTGCTGATGCTGCAGATGCGCAGTCTGTACAAAGTGCCAGGTTTCAAGTGATTGCACTCACACTCTGTGGCTGGACCACTGTATGCAATGTCCCACTGGTTGGCTGGGGAACAAAGGGGTCAAAGGTTATTCATCCTTAGCAGACCCACTAATGCCTCTCTTGCAGTAGTCAGTATTAGCCACATTGTGTATAAGCAGCAGAACAGTTTTTATGCAAATTTTAAATTAATGTCCAAATTTGTTTACTGTGTAAAAAGTGAAAATGATGGCTTTGAATTAAGCTTGGTTGAAAACATGAGTCACATGGGATGACACATGGGCGTGATATTCTCACCATCAGAACTGCCTTCTGAAATTTCCAAGAGGTATGTCAAGATTTCTGAGCCACCATTATCTTGTGGAGGATCTACAATGGAAAGACACATTAAATGGATGTTTCTTGGTGCGTTTGAGCAGGACTGTGTGCAAGCTACTTAGAATTCCAGACATCAAGGTACACATGCAAACAGACTCTCTTTCTCTCTCTCTCTCTCACACACACACATTCACTCACACTCTTTTGTGTGATAAAAATTGTATTGCTGTAGATGAGGGCTGTCTCCTTGCAACAATATATTGCCACTTTCTTCATATTGGCTCACAAAGACCCTCTCCTTCATCATGCTTTTTCCTAATTGAACAATATTTCTCATTTCTGAGAGGGGATATGCAGGACTTACACACAAATACAAAATTAACACACAAAGACACACAGCACACACATAATCCCTCTGATTTGAAGTTTTGAAGTGTGTCCTTGTCATACCCCATTTCACTGTGAAGCTGTAAGGTGTGATGGCTCCCTTTATGCAAGGCTTGGATGGTGGGCCGGGTTTGTCTGGACTTGTAGTGCACACCAGAACCTCACTGGGGTTACTGCGTCCCTCCACGTTAGACGCAATAAGCTGTGATGGAGAGAGACAGAGATGCGGATATGTAACATCACACAGTAATACATAAAAGGATATCATACACATCAAAAGCTGCATGGGACTGAAGGCCCTTGATGCGTCACCCATCATTTGCCCAGAGATTTGATATAATATGCTTGTTTTTGTTTTCCATCCCATAGCGTATTACTGCCCCACCCCCCACCCCCCGCTGGCACATTCATATACCCCCCACTGGCACATTCATATGTGACTCACTTACAGTGAATGAGTGTGGCACCTTATGTGTCTGTATGTGTGTATTTAAAGCAAACGCTCAAGTTCAGTGGACGAATAAGTGGAAAATTAAACGGCAAATCAAAATGTAAGGTAGAAGCAGCCCCTCCTATTATGGTCGGGCGCATCTCCAACAACCAATCCAAGGACAGCACTTGGCAGGGGGTAGAAAAGAGAGGGTAAAGCAACACTGAGGCTGACGCAGGAGACATGACCACTCAGCCCGGCGTCCCTCTGGGTACTTAATACAGGCTAATAAGCATATTCATGGAACTTGACCATAGCGGGGGCTTGAGTCAGTGCCACACAGATTGATTGTGTTACACAAAAGTGTTACTTCTATCGCTCTTTCACTCTCTTACTGTCTAACACACACACACACACACACACACCACCTTCTCATTCATACAAACAGACATATGCACAGCAGTTACGGCTCTGATGGAGTGATATTTTGGCATCTGTCTAGGCCTCCAAGTTATTTAGACTAATATAGACTTGCTAATTGGAACAGAAACACACACACACATACACACACACACACACACACACACACAAACAAAAAAAATCACACACAAAATGTCACCATGGAACACCTTGTATGTTTTAATGACATCTAAAGAATGATGGGTAAAAGGGATTATTTTCTTTTTTTTCTGCTGAGCACCCATCACCCATTAAATGCCTCAATTCACACTCGCATTACCGACTGAGCGTCTAAGTGTGGCAACCAATAACCCCCAAACACCCAAACACCCATTTAGAGGCAGAGAAAGAAGACAAAAAATTATTTCAACACAGCTCTGTAGCTAAACCAAACAATTTCACCCCACATTTTAAACCCTAGCTCTATTGAGGTGTTTATCCAGGAAAGAAAATGACTGGTAATGGCTGCTTAAAGGTACTGAATGTTTTTTTTTTCAAGAATGTGAAGAAACAACCATACTGAGTTTTTGTGAAAAACACCTGAGCTCTACGTTGTCTAGGCATCCACTGGAGTTAGCAAGCAAACCAACAAGCAAGTGGACGCAAAAGCTACATTTAAGACAATCTGAGTAAACCTGAGCAAAAGTAAACCATTCAATGAAAACACCACTTAGCACCTTTAAAGGGTGTCTTATGCACATTTTACCTTTATGCAACATTTCTATGCACAATTTTACCTTTATGGCAACAGCTATCAATTAAAGGTAAACTACTTTGCAGTGGGAGGAATGGTGACACCCTTGACCGAACTGTCTTGCCAAATAAAATCCTGGCAACTTGCTGTTGGCCAGCTGCCGACCCCAAGTCATGCAATCCACTTTGTATGAAATCATGTTTATTACCCTGTCAGTCAATATGGCTCTTCAAATATTCTCATTCTATCCTGGTAAACAAAACACAAAACCAAAATGTACCAAATGTACAAATGTACAAAAGTTGTCTGAGTAAAATACAAAAAATTGTTGACTGTAGGGGGAGCTCCATAGTTAAAAAAAGAAATCTCCAGACTCCAGAGGTGTAGGTGTGTAGGTCAGTGTGAGTGTGAGTGGTGTGTGGTTCCTCCAGCATGCCCTGAGTGCCTCACCCTGAATTTATACTGTGTGCTTCTCTTCAACCCCTCTACAGTACAGGTCAAGTTTTCTCCAGTGTACTTTGGGTGAAACTCTGTTCCCTGTGAGAGGACGGCACAGAAAGAACATTGATCAGATAAAACACACACAAAAAAATCACTCATCACTTCACACACACACACACACAAGCCACTCACGTTGTTCTCCTCCTGGATCTCCAGCGTGTAGGTGATGTGCTCTTCGGCCGAGCAGCCGTCGGGCCGACTCCACTCCAGCGTGATCCAGGTGATGCCAGCCCGCACCAGCCTGGGAGCCAGAGGCAGATGGGGCAGGCTTCCAGTTGTGTAGAATACCACCTCTGAGCTGAAACCGCTGCAAGATACACATGAATACACACACATGAACACATGAACACATGCACCCATGCACACGCGCACACACACACATACACACATTCACTTTATAACCACATATTCATGTTTCTATCTTTAAGATAATACTGATTTACTGACTAAGTGTATGTAAAGTATGATGCGGCATGTGCACAGTGAACCATTATGCATTTATTTACTGTAACAATTTAAGTGACTCTGTTATACTTGTGTTCACTTGTGGGACAAACATCATCTCCAATGGAGTCAAGTGGGAAATCTTTCACAATCGGCACAAGGAAAAAAAACCCTCCCCTTTGATTGCTGATCTTTCGGCTACCTAAGAAAATGGGTCCACCGAAAATAGACACTTTCCACCCAAGACAAGTGGTAGGAACTTCAAATGCCTCTATCCACAAACTTAAATGCCAAAACTTTACTCTAAAGAGGTATCTGTATATAAATCCTGTAGAATTACAGCCACGATAGTTTCCATCTCCGTGAGCCTCAGGATACGCTAACAGTGGAATTCATTCACACTTACACTTACACTGAGACACAGCCCCTTCACACCTCCATGATAAACCTACAGGAGGACATATAAATCCCTACGGCGGGGGAGATTGCCTGGAGATTGCTCGCACTCTGGTCCTCTCCGAGGGGCTCAAACGTAATCTATTACAGAGAGGCGCGTCTCGTTCACTGTGAGTTTACAAGCCAATGTCGTTTCCTCCTCTGCGGGAGTCACTACACATTCCGTCTTGAGCCGGGACGACTTTAATGAGGTTCTGTCATTGATGGGGCTGATAAAAACAGCTGGCAATCTCTGGCAGGAGAGGATGTGCCACCATGCATCGGCTCTCGCCATCTCCGCTGAGCTATTTCACCTCCAACTTGGCCTCCAACGGTCTGTCCTCATTTTTAAGAACTGGGGAACGGAAGGGATATATATATATATATATCCCTATATAACAGGAGGGGATAGAGGGAGAGAGAGAAAGAGGGAGAGAGAGAGAGAGACCGAGACAGATCTGCATTCTAAGTGAATGAAATGAAATGTAGTAACCCTCTCCCAGGAGCACTAGAGGAGGAAGAGAGGAGAGGTGAGGGGGCTGAATCTTCCTCTCCATCTCTACACCCCCATCACAGTGCTCATCTTCAATCAAGGTGACTTCCCTTTCCTACACCCCCATTAAAAAGTGAGAAATGATGACATTACAGGATCATTCACTGAAAATGGTACCATATTCACAGGTGGCAAGACACCTGGAATTATTCAAAGAGCCTCACACAGAAATCTACAACATCGCTTTTGTCAGTAAATGCTCTTAACTGGATTTAGTGGTTGCTTGATGTCACGGGGGTGCTAAGAAGATGCACTGCACAGCAGTGTCACGCACGTACCTCGTGCCAATGTCATTCCGTGCCGCCACGCGAAACGTGTAAGCCATGGCAGGACACAGGCGAGTCAGTTTACAGTGTCGCTGGCTCCCAAAGTAACATTCTCTGAAAATGTTGTTCCTTTTGCCCTGCAAAGAGTAAAGCATAGCAGATCAGCAGATGAGGATAATTACCAAAACTGAAAGTAAATCTGCTCAAGATCTGTCTGGTTAGTGCAGCCTATTGTTGTTTCTGGTGAGAATGAATTTAGTTGTTTTATCATAATGAAATTATTATAACAGAAAAAAAAGCTACCTAAATTCATTAACAAAATGCATTACTGTGCTCTAGAAAGACTCCAACTCACATCCCATCGTTATTAACAATGCAGTGTACAGAAATAGCATCATCCATAAACTCTTTTTATGTCATCTGCTGGGTAGCTTTCTTGAAGACAAACTCAATACACACCCGTTCCATTGATTTTAAAGAGCCTTTCCAGTTCCCCTGAGTTTGTAGTACTGAGCATGTCATTCACTACCTTACCATTTTTGAAAAAAACATTAAGGAAGAAAATAAAATAAACGTATGCAATTTGGAATAACATCACCCTCTTTTCTCTTTCTATTATTGAACTTTTAGCTCATTCTGCTCATATCAGCCTTGGCACTGCGGACCTTGAACCAGATGCGCAGTGGAGCTAGACAAAGTAAATGCTGGTTTTGCCATTCACTCAGCACCCATTTGAAGCTACACCTAGGGCTGGTAGACCGAGATAACATGCCTCAGTCAGGGGAGGGGGGCATCAGGGGAAGAAGATACCAATTGTGCAAAGGTGCAAGACCTCAGGCAAAAAGCCGCTAGATGAGGAGAACAAGGAATAGGACTTACCTCGTCCCACTCTAAAAGGTAGTTAGTGATCTTTGATCCATTGTCGACAGGAGGCTTCAAAGGACGAGGAAGATCAATAGAGGCCAAGAGAGAAAGACAATGAGATAGAGAGAGAGAAAGAGAGATGAAAAAAAAAAACAATTTAAAAAATGTGTAGGAGAACACAGAAATTGTATACTTCTAGTTGCACAATACCTGTTAGAATGTCATAAAATGAGGTCATAAAGTGAGTGATCTATGTCATTCATTATTATACATTATTATACAAGTTATTATTATTATACAATATTTGCTCTTTTAGACACAATCCTTTACTACCATACATACAAGTATTACCACTAATAAATACAAGTTTCCTTTTATTCAAAAACTACAGTATTAAGTCCCCTTTACCTAAAATATACTGTCATATTATTAGAAGTTTCCTTTATCGATATTATAGTATTGCAGAAGTTTGTTATTGTTCCAAAACAAATATTTTATCTGTTTGTATTCATGTATGTCAGCTTTGACAACACTGCGTCAATGAGTCATACCAATAAAGCTATTCTTGAATTGAATTAAATTGAATTGAGAGGGAGAGATGGGAGAGAGAGAGAGGGTGAGATGAAGAAGGGACCTTAATCTTCACTTACTTAAAGATATACTACTTGGAACACATACACTATACAGTACTTAGAATACAGAATTGGGTTGGTGGTTTGCAAACCTGAATGAGATGAGGGTGGTGTTGGTTGAGGGTGTGTGTAAGTTTTACCTTCCACTGGAGTGTGAGGGAGCCCTTGGTACGGTGGGAGAGTTTGGGGGGGAAGGGACAGTCAGGGGCGCTACTGTGGGTTGTGAAAGTTCCTGCCTCCGAGCACGAGCCCTTCACTGAGTTATACATGGCGTTCACTCTGCAGAAGACACACACACACACCTGTCATCAAACAGATACTCCTGAAACATTCTAAAACATTCTAATCATCCCAAGCAGAGAGCCTTCCCTCTGACCTGAGTTAATTTCTGGAATCATTTCAACTCAAGAGGAAGAGACCATCTCAGAACATAAACACAGAGCAGAGGAGGGGAGGGCAGAGCAGCCTCATCGCCCAGCTGCTCCCTGCCGTTATGGCTGACTAATGTGCTCATGCTGAGGACACAGCGAGGACGACGAGCGGCCAGATGGGAATGGAGGGTGTTAGCATATGATGCTAAGAGGCTACTAACTCATGTAGGTGGAAGTCTAGGGCTGAGGGGGGAATGAGAAAGCTCCCAGATGGGCATGAAGACCTAGCGGGGTGGCGGTTGGGGTGGGGGTCTTTGACACAACAAATATTTAGGGGAAAAAAAAACCTACACACACACATGACAACCTAACAAAACAGATACCTGTCAAGAATCTGTTTGCTATGATTAAATGTATGGCTAAACGCTAATACACATTGTTACAGATTAAAAAGCACAACCCCATATTAGTGTATAACTGCTATAAACAATGCACTGCATATGCTTGCACACTGGTTTGTATGATTTAGCAAGCAGAGAGTGTGAATGTGATGGAACAGGTAAGGCCCAATGAATGACGTTTTATTTTTTCTCAAATTCCATTTTTATTTTTGCCCAATTTCTGTTTTTTTTCAGATTCATTTTTTGCCATTTCGGATTTTGGTTTTGTTAACCACTCAAAAACTTCTCTGGCCTGAGGGCCAAGGTTATGAGCTGTGGCACCAGAGAATGTAACAATAAGAAAAACACAGGGCTTGACTGTGTGCTGTGCTGTCATTCCCAATAGCTGCAAGTGTTAAAGTGTTAAAGTAACTCCGCCATACAAAACAGCCAACTGCTGCAAGCAAGACTGCAAATAAATAAAAATAAACAAAGCCATAAATAAATAAACAAATGCTGCCAAGAGCAGAATACCAAGTGGAGTGAACCAAAATGCTCTATTAAAAGTAGCTGAGTGTTGCTGAGGGGGCGAGAAAAGCGTGGCCGTACCTTACGTGGTAGTCTGTCGCAGGTCGCAGGTCTTTCAAACTGCACTCCAACTCCTCTCCACTGCACCAGACAGAATCACAGACAAAACGATTAAGGCAAATGACTCAAACAGAGACCCCTAAACACCCAATGTGCTGCATATTTACAGCCCATAAACGTTGACCATGACCCACGACCATGATGGTCTTGTTGTGGAACATGCTGTGTGATAAGTGGAATCTTTACAAAACAGATTTTTTCAATACACCCCCCCCCCCCCCAACACACACACACACACACACACACACACACAGACACACACACACACACACACTCACACACACACAAAACACACAGACAAACTTACACCCCTTACTCCATCCCACTACCACCTTCTCTCTATGTGTTAGCGCTCACCTGTAGATGAGGCGGTACTTGCCATCACGGCCCTTATCTGAAAGTGTGACCTCATACGTGAAGCTGTATGGGTGTCCGTTGCTGTGCCTGTCCCTGCTCACCAGGCCTGCCGGAGGGGCCCAGGTCAGCCGAGCCGTCCTTGCCTGAATGTTACAGATCTGTGGTACACCAACATATACATACATAAATATATAAGTAAACAATGCTCACCTTGTGTGATTAGTTGACCACATGCACAGTAGCTGCACATTTTCACAAACGGCAACATCATAGTAAGTGAAGACTATGTGGCTTGCTGACTGAAAACATAAGCCCCTTGTGTAAATTCAAGTAACCCTATTTTTACAGTGTAGGCTAATTGCCAAATATAAATATTCTATTGATCTAATTGTAAAAGAACCTTTTAGAAAACCTTATATCCTGTATACATCAAAGTGAGGCCAATAATATAAACAGAGAATTCATTTTGTGGTTTCCACATGACTGTCAGCCATGCATCTTCACCAGACGCACACTAGCCAATGAGGTTAGCTAATTTTATGTCAGATACACAAACATAACATTAGTACAATTCTGTGGGAAAATAAATTTGGGGTCATGGACAACCATTATGTCTTTGTGAGATGAGTCTCAATTTTTCTACTCAGAGGACAGACCCAATGCTGGTCTAATTCAATGAATTAAATCTTGGTTTAGATCATATCACAGTAATGTGGCCTGCACTGACAAAATAGGATTATTCTGAGCAGAGGAATCTCATGATAATCAAACCTGTTATGCAACCTGGACTTCAAACCCTGGCAAATTGGATTTGTAAAAACTATAAATCTTACATCTTACATATGAAGAAAAAATCTGAAATACTGAATGAAAATGGGTATCCACTAGTAATGAAACAAATTCTAGTGTGATTCTTGTCCTTTTATTTGGTGACTAAATTGCTGGACCAAATATAAATTAACATCTGCCTAAAACTGTCTCAGCATCCAACAGCCTAAATGCATTGAAAGCAAAACAATCTACCCAGGCCAGGTGGAGGGCATTGTGTGCCATCACACCAGACCAGAACAGATGCTGATAAACTATAAAGACCACAAAGACTTTGAGATGGACAGTGAAGAGAGAGAGAGAGAGAGAGAGAGAGAGAGAGACTGGGGACTGATTTTCCATCGGCTCTATTGCAATTTTATTAAAACAAGAGTTGCTGTGTATGTGTGTAGAACTGAGACGTGAAAATGAATACCTGGTATCTAAGCAAAAAGGGTTGTGTGCAAAGTTAAAAACCTCGCAAAAAAATTGGAAAAGAAACACACACATTAAATATATATGAATGCAGTTACTATAATGCACCACCTCTGTCTTTCCTGCCATCCTTCCCTTGTTCTCTTGTACACTTGACACTTGTGTGTATATCCCGCAGCATTTACAAAAAGAGCACACAGGAAAAGCAAGCAGCAATGCTGCCACTGTGTGGATGTCCTGAGTATGACAGCCAATACACCTTTCTACATGCGGCTTGTGGTCACAGAAAAATAAAGCTGAAATTAGTTCGTAATTACGACCTCCACTGAGCATAGAACAATGAAGAGAAAGAATGTTGATGCATTTATTTCCACAAGTGTAACATGCATTTGTACAGTGAGGAAAGGCCTATAGCCAGCACATCCCTGTCGCTGTGTCAAAGACTCCAGTCATTTATGTGTGTGTGTGTGTGTGTGTGTGTGTGTGTATGTGTGTATGTGTGTGTGTATGTGCACGCGTGTGTAGTGCTGTAAAGGGCAGTGACACTGACCTGTGGTTTCTCCATTCCTGACAGCATGTCTTGAATTCGCTTTGTTTCCGAGTCAGGATCTGCAGATGAGTAGATGATGATGATAAGATGTCATTTCATCACAACACCAATAGATGGAGGACTTGGACACCAAAAGATCCCACAAATATGGAGAGTAGGGCAACTCCACAGAAGTTTGACTTTTTGTCATGTCCATAAAAAATGCCATGGTATTTGTATGATGTGAATGATTACATTAAGTGTCTCAAGCAAGTTCTACTGCCAAAAATAGCAAATGCTCAAATTCTATGGGATCATTCACATTATAGAATACCATGGCATTTTATGGGTGTTATGCATGTGACAAAAAAAATTCAGTGGAACGGCCCAGTATATTTGTATCTGCAACACATGATGCATAGCTGCATGAAGATATCCATGACTACACAATCATCTACACAACCCTGCTCATCCCATGACAGATGGGGTGCCCAAAACACATCAAATACACAGAGACCTCTTCAATGTAAATCACTTTGTATGTCACAATGTCACACACACACACACACACACACACACACACACATACAAAGAGAGAGAAAGAGAGAGAGAGGGAGAAGCTCAAACACTTTTTCTGGTAGGATAATCTCCCTTTGGAGGAGGCCTGTGGAAAGAGGCAGTAAATTACCCAATGTTCCGCAGCAGAGGATTAAGCGGGCTCAAGCGGGCTCAGCCGGTTAGACGGTCACTGCATGGACAGTCTGCCGGCGCTGCTGACCAACCACTGGACAGCTCTTAAATCATTACTCCAAGAGATCCAAGAGATCCTGTCTACTGTTGGGCACCCTTTCTCAATTTCCCTTGTCAGTTTGTGACCCCCTGGTACTCTTGTTCTGACTGTTAAGATAAGACAATGGCATTTTTTTGGGTTCCTATCCATGACTTCTTTGCATTTTGTTCTGTGGGATTTAGTGCTTTTTTACAGTAGCCCAGACTATGATAACTAGCAGCTAATAGCCACGTGCCTCCAGTTCAGGTGGGACTCATCATTTGCAACTCCAGGGAAAATACATGAGATGCAGGCCTGTTATGGTCATATGGAAAAACTGTCCAATATAGAGAGACTGAGATATGGGAGACAGAAAAAGAGATCGAGAGACAGAGAGAGAGATCTCCATCTGGCCACCACTGCCAAACTCCCACACAGGTGCAGAGGACTGTGTCCATTGCACACATGATAGAGGACCTCCCCAACCACCTCTCATCTGATGCCAAAGGCAAAGCTTCTTCCAGGGAGCAAGAGTGCTTTCGCCATTAGCGCCATTAGCGCCATCAGTTGCTCTCTCTCTCTCTCTCAAATTCAAAGTTGATTGTTGAAATACAGTGTTGCCAAAGCTTAAAAAAACAGTAGAACATCATATCATTTGCAAAATAACATTTGAAGAACCCTTGGGGGAACAGGGGAATGGGGTAAACAGTAGCATGGGAAGTTGTTTCAGATACAAACACATGCTTGCGCGCACACACACACACACACACATACATATGAACACTTAAAACTCTCTCTCTCTCTTTCTCTCCCTTTTACTCTCTGTTTCCCAATCTCTCTCTCCCTCCTTTATTCATATTTTGGGCAGAGAGCCTTATACTAGTGCATGGGTAGGCCCACTGTTATACACAAGGCCCACTCATATACACAAATCTGCTGCTTTTGACACATTTAAGTGTATAAGCTACTGTACCTGAGTCTGTCCATGTCTGCTCATTTGTTTCCTAAAGGTTTGTGTATGTGTGTGTGTGTGTGTGTGTGTGAGAGAGAGACAGTCAGGTAAAAAGGTCTGGGCTAAGACACAGTGAAGACACATGTACAATGTGGAGTGGGAGTGGGAGCCTGTCTTTCCCTGCTGCTTGTCAGAGGGCTGTATATCCTGGGGAGGGTTGGATTACTGTAGGGCACACGTGGAGGACAGCAGGGTGCACCTCACATCACTTTGTAGACATGGAGGGCCCCCCCCCCTACAGCTCACCACAATAAATCTGAGACTGCTGCCCATGATGTCCATATCTTTCTTTATCCTCATCTCTCTCTCTCTCACTCTCTCTCTCTCTGTCTGTCTGTCTGTCTGTCTGTCTGGACAGTCTGTCTGTCCAGCGTCATGAAAGCATGTGTGTGTGTGTATGTATATTTGAGTGAGTGTGCATGAGTGTGAGATTGTATGTGTCCTTTTGCCTGCTAACAGTGATAGATAGCGCACTCTCCTTCCATGCGCTCTCAGAGGGGCCCCGTGGTCTTAGCGGTTGCCTAATGAGCTCCACTAAATCTGGGCCAAGCAGCAGGTGTCCGACCTCTCCCCCCTCTCCTCTCAATCCCTCTCTCTTTGCTTCCTTCCTCTTTCCTTCAATCCATCCTTCCCTTCCATCTCTCCCTCCCCACTGTAGAATGCCCCAACCCCTCCAAACCTCCCAACCCTCACTGCCTGTCTGCAGACGCCCAGCAGGGACCGGCCCAGACGTGCTCCCCACCAGACACACGCATTCATCTGCCTGCTTTATCACCCAACGGCCCCTGCAGCTCATGGTGGGGAGGGAGAGATGGAAGGATGGAGGGATGGAAGGATGGGGGATGGTAGGCTGGTGGTTCAACATCAGCAAAGAGACAGAATAATAAAAAAAAGGAGGTGAAGGGGGGAACGGGCTGAGGAGGACAGAAGCATCACGTAAGAGAGAGTCATAGAGAGGAGAGTAGACGAAGGAGAAGAATATCACAGCAGATGACATCCAGAAAAACAGGAAATACAGAAGAGGATAGTCCATCTTTTCCTCCAACCCCCTCCACCCCCACGACACACTCCCTCCTTCTCTCTAAATCTCTGATCCAAGAAAAGATTTCCTTTCTCCCTTCCTCTGAGGAAGATGAGGACACAGGCCTTGCTGTGCTTCAGGCACGGGGCCAGATGGCTCAGGATGACAAGCACAGATGTATGGAGAGAGAAGTGCAGCGGAGTATGGATCACTTTAGGTGTGGCTGTGTGTGTGTGTGTGTGTGTGTGTGTGTGTGTGTGTATGTGTGTGTGTGCACTTGTGTGTGTGCACATGTGTACATCTGTGTGTGTGTAATGTCTGAAGCAAAGTTCGGGAAAAAGACTACACATCGGCATGCACAGACAGCAAAGTGTGACGGCACGTTATGCATGAACGCAATATAAAAACAGCATGAAAGCTGTCAAAAATGGTGGTTCATCGCACCTTTGTTACATTAGAGTCATGTGTTTACTTGCAATCCAGGCAAAGCCTACACACTCCACTCAACCTTTTCCTCTCACTCTTTCTTTCTCACTATCATTCCTTTATCTCTCTCTCTCCCTCTTTCCTCTCTCTCTCCCTCTCTTTTTCTTCCTCTCCTTTTTTCCCTTTCTGCCTGTCTGGCACAGGGGAGAGCCCCCATGTCTGTGTTGAATTAACGAGTGATCTCACAGACAGACAATGGAGTAAGAGGGACAGAGAGAGAGAGAGAGAGAGAGAGAGAGAGGGAGAGAGATCACATGAGTCTGAAAGAGAGAAGGAAAGAAGAAAGGAAAGAAGGGGAACAGAGCAGAAAACAGACCCATGTCGCTTGCCTAAAACTTGTTCTCCCACTGCTTCTCTCTCTCTCTGTTCATGTCTGGGAGATTGTGCAATAGGCATAATTGCATGCATAAAAAAGGCACAAGCACAATTCCTATTTAAAGCTTGAAAGCATAAAAGAGAGGGTGATAGTGAATTTGTAATTTGTGTGTGAGTGTGTGTGTGCTAACTAACTTCTATGCATGCATGTTTAGAAGCCTGTCTGGAAGGCGTAAAGTAGGTCACCTCTATTGTGGAGAGATAAACATTCAGCCGCAGCAGTAGAAACACCTTTTCATTTGTTTGTCTTAACATGAAAGTCTCCTTCCTCTGGAAGCATTAATGAGGAAAAATGCTTTTACACAAGTCACGATTCTCCAAGAAGCAACTTGAAAAATGTCTCATTTATGCACATGGTTATTTCCATCCATCCCCACCCCAACACACATACACACAGACATGCAGCCACACACACACACACACACGTGAGGCATTTGAACCACACATAAATGAAGTACTGTATTTCAATAGAAATACACTCGCCACCTAGTGGAGACATCTGTTATGACGTTTGCCAGTGGAGCTTTATTGATACAAAATGCAGAGGTGGAAAATCAAGGCTCTGCTACGGCAGAAATATATGGAGACACAGAGCCCTCTGTTCAACCATGTGCAAATCACACACAAACAAGGGCATGCCAGACCAAAACTCACCCACCCATTAACAAAGAGCATCATTGTGAAACACACAACACGGTTTGGTTAGTAATTGTCACACATGATACACACATCAGAGCATGAAGATCATAAACATGGCATTACAGAGATCTTTAGCTCTCCTGCTCACCATAATGTGCGTGTCTGAACGATGAGGAAATACAGCATTTACTTTGCTGGTGACAGCTACCAAATTGCTAAATGCTCTACACAATAAGAGAAGCACGGAGGAAGACAACACTGCATTGATCTAATCAAGTTCAGACATACAGAGTGTGCTGTGGAGGCAGGAGACAGAGGGAACAATGCTACAATGCTGCAATGCTGCAATCTCTCTCCTGCAGGAGAGCTTTTCGCAATATCACCTTCTCTTTGCCGCAGACTCAGGCTGGCTCTGATTGGCTCTTTTATCTACTCACAGTTATTGCTATCAACTCAGTTATTGTTATCTGCATCACAGATCCTAGTTTATTTAATCTATTCTGCTTTTGTTTTTCTTTTCTTTTCCCTATCCACATCTATGCTATGTCCTAAATGTTTCGTCTGTTTTGTTCGATGGGTTCTCTGAAATACTATTTCGTGTGCAATGACCACATGAAATAGGGATAACAAAGTTTACCTTCACCTTGACCTTCCAGAAAACTAGAAGTTGAATATTTGTCTTGTTGGAATCTCCCTATTCCATTCCAAACTCAAATGTCAATCATTTTGATGTCCTACTGGGAAAGAACAGAATGGAACACTGATCAAAGTCACAACAGTCATACTAATAAAGCAACATTGAATTGAATTGAATTGAATTGAATTGAACAGAATTGAGAGAGAGGGAGAGAGATTTTGTCCTTAGTCCTAGTCTGTCAAATAATCTGCTGGATTTTGTCTTATTAGGTGAAGCTCTGGCCTTTGTGGAGAAACACACAGCAGGCAGCAGCAGCTTCCGATGCCAACTTAAGTGCTCCTCTGGCCAGACACGTCTCCCCACAATAAGCAAGACTTATCGAGCCACCATGGAAGCTGACAGTTCCACACGGCCTATTCATCAGCACCAATCACAAAGCAAAAACAATGCAATTCCTATGTGGACAAGTTTTGGCTTGGCAGAGTTCCTGTTGCACAGGTTCCATACAACACCACCTATAGTTATTGCTTCTGAACTTGGGGGCAAGACGATCTTCATTCCAACTTTAAAGTTGGAACATGAAGTAAAATCTCTATCTGAGCAGCAGCTCCATCTGACTTGTCTGGAATGCAGCATTAAAAAACACCCATAAAAACAGCCATTTGGGAAAGGACCAGAGAGACAGACCAGGGAGAGAGACAGAACAAACCAGAGACCAGACAGACAGCAGAGGGGATGAGGGGTGCTAGTGGACTATGGAAGCTGAAATGGGGAAAGGACAGAAAAATATAAAAAAGGAAAAGAGAGAGAGAGATTTTTCATAGCAGTTATTCAATCTGCTCAACAGCTGGCAGCTCTAATCCCTCTCTCACAAAAACCTGTGTTCACTTCATGAGAACCACACCGTCACATCATCTGCCACTTGCTTTCCCCCTTTTTTTCTCTCTATTCCTCCACACACACACACGCACACACACATTTCTCTCACTGTCTCTCTCTCTTTGGCCTTGCGTGTGTGAATGGGTCAGCAGCTTACCAAAGTGCACACACACAATCAATACAGAAATAAACACACCATCCTCTTGACGGACGACGTGAAGTTCACTGGTCACATAAACAGAGACGGTCGCTCTGAGGAGTGATAATGGGACAGCCTGTCATTAGAGTTTACAGTGGGGATCATTTGAGAAAAAAAAAGCAAAAAACTAAAACGGACGGAAACTTCAAATCCGCACACACATGTGCACACACAGACACACACACACACACCAGAAGGCCCTTATGGAATGTTTGCAGCCCAGCTGTCAGCTTCTACTGAACAGTGCGCTCACTTCCTTTCACCTGCTGGCTCTCTGCTTCAGCTGGACCATACACCCAGATGTGTGACAACTCCACTCACTAACACACACACACACACACACACACACACACACACCACCGCGTCTCTCTCTCCATCAACAACCAAACAGCCCATCAAAGTCTCAGAAGGAGCAGGTGTGCCTGACTGAGAGTTTATCTGGAGGCCTTAACCTCACCAGGGCCTGTCATTTGGCAAGCTTCTCATTTGTCATTTCATTTGATTTGTGTGTCAGGTGTATATGTGTGTGTGTATTTGTGTGTGTGCAGGGGCGAGGGGGCAAAGATCTGAAGAGAAAGTTTGCATGTGAGGACGAGTCACCATGTCGTTACTCCTCACAGGTCAGTTCGAACCAGTATTCCTTGTATTCCCCTTTCAGCGAGGCTAACAAATAGCAGCAGTAGTCACACTGAGGGCAAAGTGTGTGTGTGTATATATGTGTGTGTGTGATGGGAGGGAAGTGTCAAGGGTACATAGGAAATGGGCAGGGCAGGGCAGCACAGATTCCATCAAGATTGCCCAGTACCAGAGGCCTCCAGGAGGCATTCACACCAGGACCCAATTGCACAGGCCCTCCATACTGCCAGGGGATACTAGGGAGCCAGCGCTTTCTGGAAGACAACTGGAAAGAATTAAAGGCTTAAACAAAACAATAACATAATTTCAGACACCTCACCCATCTGAGGATACTAAAACAGAAGGAGAACACTATCAAAGTCCCCCTGGCAACGAACCTGCAGCCTCTTAAATGGGTACCTGAACTCCCTCCTAATTGGGACAAAGCAAAAAACTACTAAGCACAGGGAAGTTCCCGAAATGGGAGCAAGCTTCCCTAGAAGTGACCAGGAAAAGTTAACACAGCGCCAAGCAAGTGAGTTCTTTAAAACACTTAACCACACATAAATCACAGATGGCACCATGTAACATTTCTGAAGGTGTTTTACATGTCATAGCAGAATTTAAAATAAACGGAGATCTTTCTCCAAGTGAGTGAATGGAGTTAGCCTATGCGTTGCTGTGAGTGAAATGTTTAACGTTGTTTTAACAGCATGTGTGCACCCATCTGTTTTGACACGCGTAAACTAACCACACAGCATTAAGAACACATCAACAAGCATGACATGATACTACAGGCTAGAACTGAACTAGACATGAATGAATGCAACAATATATGGCGTCTGAAAGTACATGCAGCCGCCTTTAGGACGCGGTGAAGACGCGCAAGAAGTCACAACAGTCATACTAATAAAGCAACATTGAATTGAATTGAATTGAATTGAACAGAATTGAGAGAGAGGGAGAGAGATTTTGTCCTTAGTCCTAGTCTGTCAAATAATCTGCTGGATTTTGTCTTATTAGGTGAAGCTCTGGCCTTTGTGGAGAAACACACAGCAGGCAGCAGCAGCTTCCGATGCCAACTTAAGTGCTCCTCTGGCCAGACACGTCTCCCCACAATAAGCAAGACTTATCGAGCCACCATGGAAGCTGACAGTTCCACACGGCCTATTCATCAGCACCAATCACAAAACAAAAACAATGCAATTCCTATGTGGACAAGTTTTGGCTTGGCAGAGTTCCTGTTGCACAGGTTCCATACAACACCACCTAATTCCAGTGTAATTCCATTCAGCAGACAGCTATTGCTTCTTTGGAAGAAAGGCTCATGTTTTGCCTGGAAGCAGTCTTGACCGAGGGTAGAGGATGGGTGTTCTGATCCTCATAAACAACTGCTAGATGTCAGCGACAGGGTCAAGGCAGGTCAGGCTTTGTCAGCTCTAGCTGAGGGGGAGAGGGTTTTTTTTTTTGAGGGAGGTGTCAGGGATGCAGTCATGTTACCATTTTAATCTCTCCTCAGGTTTCATGCACTTGCGTCAGGCTGTGGGTTTTAACCCTGCATTGGGCTTCACCCTGGCCCAGTGCCCTGTTTTTTGGAGGTACTGCAGCACCAGCACGGCGTAGCAGCATACATACACACACACACACACACACACACACACACACACACACACAAAAAGAGAGAGAGAGAGTGTGTTTGTGTGTGTGCAAGGCTACAGCAAGTAACCGCTGCCCTGTCATCACACGACTAGGAGCCAAGATGGCGGACAACTCAGGCTCCATCTGTTCCTGAGTAGAGGAAGGCCGGCTGTCAAAGAGGAGGCTCCAAGTTCAAAACGAGGGAGAGTGAGAAAGAGAGAGAGAAGAAGAAAGACTGCCCATATGGTTCTCCCTCAGCCCAGGGAAACACAAGCCCCATTAGAGACAAGAGAAAGACCAAGAGATGAAAAGAAAAGGGGATATGGGGAGGGTTGGGGTCAGAGCAGCTCGTCCAACTCCTAAATCTACAACTTCTGAAGCATATTAGAGAGGTTAATCTGGAAACCCAGTCCAGGGCTGGCTGGATTAGGAGGCCATATTGAACTGGTTAAGGTGGGCAAAGCAGCAGATCCCCAGCACCAGGCGCCTGTCAAATTCTCTCCGCCTCCTCCTCCTCCAGACCTACTTGCGTAAGAGTCTCTCTCTCTGTGTGTGTGTGTGTGTGTGTGCGCGCTGTCTGAGTGACAGATGTGTGTGGTGCCTGGTGATTACTCAGAGATGGAGCTTGAGCTGCTTTCCACCCAGCCTGCACTGGAGGGTACAGGGCCAACCCGCAGGGGCTGCACCTCACTGAAGCCAGCCCTGCCACAGGACATGTTAGACAGCTGGAATGTGGCTCAACTCTATCTCTCCATGTTTTTTTGTGGCTCACTCTTTCTTTCTGTGTGTGTGTGTGTGTGTGTGTGTGTTTGTGTGTGTGTCGGGGCCCAACAGGAACCCAGGTCACAGGCATGGTTCCTTGGTTCCATGGTTCCTGGAAGGAGGGAGACCATGCGATCCCCCAGTCTAATTTACTGTAAAGTGCCGTCAGACTCTCCAGACAGAGACAGAGGTGTCTAGAAACTCGTGTTTACAGTATATGTGTGTGTGTGTGTGTGTG
The DNA here is from genome assembly GCA_027481765.1 of Tenualosa thibaudeaui. NCBI lineage: Eukaryota > Metazoa > Chordata > Actinopteri > Clupeiformes > Clupeidae > Tenualosa > Tenualosa thibaudeaui. The sequence goes on from JAIFZK010000227.1 coordinate 5,012,382, forward strand.
TGTTTGTTTGTGTATGTGTGTGCGTGTGTCTGTGTTTCTATATGTGCATGTATGAGACTGAGTGGGTCCACATGTGTATTCTTATGTATGTCTGGACGTGTGTGACAAGACAGAGAACAGACAGAGCCACTGTGTAAAACAAAACTTATTTGTTCGGTTTCCTCTGTAGAGAAGGGCCTAAGAGAAGGGAACGCTGTTCCCTCAGACTGGGGAGGCACAGGGAGGCAACCACAACAACAGCTCCATCACAGACTACACCTCCAGGAGCCTCCACTACAGCCTTATGCCCATGCCCATTAGAGCAGGCAGGGGATGGGAGGCAGACAGAAGACTCATGCTGCTGACAACACATTGGACTGCATTGGATTGCATATATATAAATTTGCAGTGTTGGTTTGTGTTGGATTTAGAACAGTTGCTTACTGCTTAAATAATTATACAGGGTTACTATTCATATAACAATAAATAGTTTGAATTTGACGTTGAACTCTCTCTCTCTCTCTCTCTCTCTCTCTCTGTCTCTCAGTGCAAGCTTGCTTTCTTTCTGTGACCTCACACACACACACACAGTGGTTTGGTGTTCTCTCATGCCGTCAGATGATGTGCTGATCAAAGCGCTGTCAGAAGTGTGCACTCAAACATGCTGTTTCCATGATGTCACAGCCCAGCAAGACTCCCCTTACCTGAAGGGCTTCCAGTCTGGCGAATACACAGCGAGAAATGGCTAGAAATAGGGTGTGTGTGTGTGTGTGTGTGTGTGTGTGTGTGTGTGTGTGTGTGTGTGTCCTCCCTCTCTCTCTCTCTCTCTCATTCTCTCTCACACACATTCACATACACACACACACACACACTTATTTTTAACTCGGATTCTCAAGGCTCCACTCCATTCTTCAATGCTCCACTACACTACATAATAGTAAAAAAAAATACTTCTGTTGCATTACAGTATCAATGTTATTGTAATTATAATAATTCATAATTCACAAAACATATATATTTAACTGTAATTACCTTTGCTGTACATTACAGTCCACAATAGTTTTTGTTAAACATTATTAACAGTTCTTGTCATATTGACAGCTGGCAACTGTCCTGAAAACTAGAATATCACAGTCTGGTAAACCAGAATATCACAGTCTGGTTAATCATAATGTCTACGTGATAGTTTATATGCACATAGTTATCAGCTACTCAGCCTATCTGTCATCCACTGGTAATGCCTGGTAATGCCAAACACACAGAGCTGCTCTGATGTTGGCCTCTAGTTCTCATGAGAGCAAGGCTTCGGTGCACAGTCTGAGTCCAGCCCCACAGCACAGGTGGGTAAGGGAATAGGTCAACAGCAACTCTGACTGGCGCTGACCTCTAAAGGCATCAGAGGGGCAATTCACTAAGTACGCACTGATGGACAGATGTACACACACAAACACATACACACACTCTCTTTCTTTTTCTCTTTCTCTCTCTCTCTCTCTCTCTCTCTCTCACACACACACACACACAGAGGCTCTATAAAGTGTCACAGATTATGCTACTTGTCATGACAGGGGGTGAGGGCTGAAAACTGCCTCCAAATGTCACAACGGAAGGCCTGATAAGACCCATGTGGCGTGCCCTCCCACCCCTCTGCAGCCCCACTCAAAGAGCCCCTTCATGGGGCAAACGTGACTCCTCAGGTATGCAGACTGACTCTCTCTCCAGGGGCCCTGGCCCCTGGGCAACAAGGCCCACATTGTGAGCGCTGGAAAACTGATAGTGCCGAGACAGGTTCCAACTATGCAGTTTCTGAGGGCAAACCAGACCTCCTCAGTCTAAGCTCTGGGGGTCATCTGTTTTTATTATTTTGATTATACTTCTTTCTAAGTTTCTGTGTCCATCTCAAACACAAACACACACATACACACACACACAAACATAAACAAACAACAAACAAATACACATACATGTGCTGACATTGTTGCTCCATCCCCCTAAGTGTAATGAAGAACGTTTTGTGATTTTAACCACTGCTAAGCAAAATGTCAACAGTGAAGGCATTTGCTCACTAAGAAGAATCTGCTAGCAAAGCTAGTGTGAAAACATCTGTGAGAAAGCGTACAGTCAATTTGACAGCCCATAATATTCTCTTGAAGCCCCATACAGAGCCGAGGCATCCAAGATTCTCATTTCCCCACAGGGATTTCAGCTTTCATAAGAAAAGTTAGCAAAACTGCCATGACGTGCCTGCAACAACCCATTTAACTCTAAACATTGACAGTATTTGTGTGAGAGAGACTCTCATGAAGGCTCTCCCTTAAGGTAAGAGGAGAAAAGGACACACACACACACACACACAAACAGCCACACACACACACACACACACAAACAGCCACACACACATGCACACGCAGAAAGGAAACCTCTTCACCTACTACAAAAGTGTAATGTAACACAAGTGTAATGTGTTAAAATTTGCTGAGTAGAAAATGCACAGGAGTGATGTGACAAAAGGACTCTTAAATTGCATGGTCGTCCAAGTCTCAGTCACATCTACTTTTGTAGGACTGGATAAAAACTAGTGTCAGACAGATACTTTTATCGAAAGAATTATGGATTCGATATGGTGAATTGGTCAGGAGGTGATGTTACCAGAGTTCTAAATCCTCCACATGTAAGGCCACACACACACACACACACAACTAGGCACACATACACAATCACACACCTTGAGGTTCGGGCTCACTGCTCCTTGGACTGCTACGTGGTCCTCGATTGGCCTTCTTGGCACTGGGGCTGCCTCCTCCACCCCCACCTCCTCCACCGCCGCCGCCCCCTCCACCGCCACCACCCAGGCTGCCGTGACTCTTGCCGTAGCCGTTGTAGGTGTTGGCACAGCCCGTGGTGCCCTTGTATGCGGAGGCGGGCGGGCTGTTGATGCGGTTCTGACGCTCCAGCTGCCGCTCCTTGGGCATCTTCTTGGGCTGCGGCTTGCTGTAGTGTTCCTCCCGGTTGATGTAGTTCATACCGTACACTGGAATGATTTCTGAAACGGCACCATCAAAAAACGGGTGAAAGAGAACACTTAGGATGTGCTGCTTCTTGAAGAGACACAGCTAAAAAAAGAAAGACCTACAACCATCCTCCAGATATAAAGATGTGAATACATTGGAATATCTACATTGGAGTATCTCTCTGGATCATTCAGAATAAATACCACATTGCAAAAAAAAAAATAAAAAAATCGAAATCCAACTGCACTGCCACTCATCAGGTGGCTGGCTGGTAACCACCATACACGGCACTTAAAAGACTTTTGTATTGAGAACATAGAGAGATTTTGGAGATGCACCTGAACAGACATGAAAGGGATGTTCACAGAAGAAAAAAAGACTAGTTGTGATTTCTATATTAAGGTCTGAAGCCAATAAAGCAAAATGGGAACAACTTCCACATCATGCTGACATGCAAAGTAAGTGCAAAAGACCACATGACAGAAACAGAGCTGTAAAGCAGTGACAGGCGAGATACACCAGATGTGTGTTACTAAAGCGCTCTGTTTTGTGGAGGGCATGCTTTACCAATTAGGTTCAAGTGAAATCGACAGGACTGGCTACGCCAGACATCAAAGCACTGCACACATTTCAAAAGAGTAGTCTAACTGATGTTTACACTTTGTGAATGGAATGCTTCAGTTGAGCGTCTGGTGTAGTCTGCCTGTCCCACCACAACTACATCGGCTGCCTTGTGTATTATTTTTTTGAATGTGCGCAGTGCTCTTGCATCTGATGTAACCGGCTCCACTGATTACAAACACAAATGCGAGGCTTCAGCAACACCTTCCTGCAATGCTCCTCTGTGCATTGTCATTGACTCTGGCTGTGCCTTACCTTCTCCGTACATGGGCGGGAGGTGGTGTTGGTAGTACTGGTGCGGGGGCATGTCCCCGGGGCTGACAGGAGGGTAGAAGGCTGTGTGCGAATTAGGGATGAAGTGGGGGTGGGCCATGTAGGGGGGCAAGTGGTGGGTGGGCGAGATGGCCGGAGAGTAACTGGGAGGGTAACATTCGTGGGACTGCGGGGTGACCACCACCCGCCGCACCCCTGTGTTATCCTCCAACACCTGGGAGGACAGGAGGAGGAGGAGGAGAGGAGACAAGGAGGAGAAGGAGGAGCGGAGGAGAAGAGGAAAGATTTATACAGAGGTGAGTTCAGACAAAAAAAGATGGGCAGAGTTGGTTTTGTCAAAATTTTCATCTATCTGCACGAATACCTCAGACACATGTCATTGCTAGCCAGGCCAGGCATGTCTACAGATCACTACAGGATACATCAGTGTTTCCTGGATGGTACTAGGAACAAATGACACTTAGGCCTAGGCCTAATTCTAAACAAACACAGCAGCTGACTGACGCAGCGCTGATCCTGGTTGTAACATGTAATCAGTCTGTCAGCTGCACTCAGTGCTGGCCAGAGGCTACCAGCCACCCCACACGCACTCGCGCTAATGCTAACACTCACACTCACACTCACGCTCAGACACGCTTACTGTAACATGCAGGGACCATGCTCACTCACAGCCCATCAGGCACTGAGCTTACATCACACACAGCCAAGAATGCTGGTGTGTGTGTGTGTGTGTGTGTGAGAGAGAGAGAGAGAGAGAGAGAGAGAGAGAGAGAGAGAGAGAGAAAGAGTGTGTGTGTATATGTGTGTGTGTGTATGTATATATATGTGTGTGTGTATGTATATGTACGACATGTACGTTTGGAAATTCTTGACCTCCAAACTGAGGACAAGTTCTCTGTCTCTGTCAAGCACAAGCACAACTACAGTACTACTGTGAATCTGGGTGCACTCCAAATGCTGAAATATAAACTCCCGCCCCCCCAATCTCCCCGTCTCTCTTCAAGGCTTGTTTCATCACACTAAGAGAGAGCATGTGGTCTTATTTACATATTCCACAGGGAGGGTGAGAGCTCGCAAAAAAAAAAAAAAAACATTACAGAATGTAGAATTTGTTGAACGTCTCTGTCTCCTCAACCAATGACAGAGAAAACCAAATTTTCAAAGGCTTGCAAAGGTGTGGTGTGTGACATAATTTCACAACCAAACCTGTTTGAAGAGATTACAGGGCCTTATAAATTAACTATTATTTCACAGTCCTGTTAACACCTTGTAACACTAGACTGTGCTTTGGGACCCTCGTCTGTGTGGTTTTCTCAGAGCTATAATCCTACTCTGTGTCTTTCGCCCTGCTCCCAGACCCCCCACACCCCCTCTCCTCTCCCCCCTCTGCTGGGCCGGTGGTGCTGGGGGCAAGCTGGTGACCCCTGTTCCTGGTGGCTCTGGTGTCTGGGGCTGGCTGAGGACTTACATAAGAGTGACTATGCTTCCCGCTCCCAGCTGGCGCGAGGCGCTGTGTCCTCAATCTGCCACCCAATCACTAGCCTCCACCTCTACCAACAATTCCCCCCACCAGTGTGTGTGTGCGTGTGAGAGTGTGTGTGTGTGTGTGGGTGTGTCTGTGTGTGCGCCTATATGTATATGCACATGTTTTTGTACATAAACAAAGGAAAATGATTTGTGCGCAGGTGTGTGTGTGTGCGCGCCCAGGTGTGTGTCTAAGACTAAAAAGGGGGGGGGGGATTTCTCTCTTTTCCTTCTCTTCTTGTTTTTGTGTTCTCCCTCTCTCTTCTTTCATTCTCTATTCCTGCTGCTCTCTCCCCCCACCCCCCGTTATCCCACTGAGAGGCTACAGCTCAACTTCAGTTAAATCACACACCCCTCTGCCAGTTAACACACCCCCTTTGTCTTCCCCTTTTCTGCTAATGAGCTGCTTGTGTTTTCTCTTGCTGTGACCTTTCGGAGAAATGGCATCATCAGACCACAACCTTTCTGATATCTCACAGGATTACAGTAATATCCTTACAGTAATATCCTGAATAGTATCTCCGATCTATGTTTAGGAATACCCCTGACACTGTTGTTGGGAAAAATCCTTGATCCTTGATTACTAACCAACCCTTTAAACAAGGAAACATGTATGTTGCTAATCTGTTGTGCAGGTTACAGTTTGACAGACATTCTACAATTTCTTTGAGCACTTGTTATGAAATTTCTGTTGGACAGATTTTTTTTTTTTTAAATTAAGGTGAGTATTTCATACTTTTACAGATTTTGAGACATTTGCCGCAGACCACACTCTGTCTCAATTCTCAGCTGGCTCAAGAGACGACTAAACACCCTCACAACCATGGTCACAGGCAAACCACCACACTGGGGAACATTTATAGGATGCAGGCTTCAGACAGAGTGAATGGAAGATGGATAGTCTGTCTTCCATACAGACTGCCAGGCATGTTGCCTGAACCAAGGACCAAGGATGACCTCCACACAGACATAGAAGCCTCTCATCGACCTTAACAGAGATTACATTTACCTTATCAATCAGTTAGTTACCTTCAAGCACAGAGATTACATGAGACAATATTGGAAGAATGAACTGAGAAAAATGTGAAATAGTAACAGTGAATCCACACGCACAAAAGTGTTATGGTTCCAAAACAAACTATAGTTCTTTAAGAGTAAGTCTCTACACATTACCAGCAAGCTACCACTTCTACAGAGGGAACAAAGGGAGTGTGTTTGTTTATGCATACATTTTTTGTTTGAGGACAGGCACGCTGCAGAATGACATGAAAAATAACAGAGGGTGCTTTTCTAGATGGAAGAGGTGGAAAATGACACGAGGAATCAATGTACAGAGAATTTATGGCACACATCAGGGGAGAATCCTCAACGCCAGTTTTTGTGACTTAGCAACATTAAAATAGCAGGCAGCAGCAACAGAGCTTCCTCCAAATCAATGTTGCAAAGCCAGACACACAAGCACATATGCAATCATAACCATATACACACAAACAAACTTACATGCACACACACACACACACACACACACGCAAAGGGCTTTTTCTCTGGAGACTCCAAAAGCCTAGGGCTGATGGTAAAGCCCAAGGAGGTGTGATCCAAGTAATGAGGTCCAGGTGTGTGTGACACACACACACACACACACACACACACACACACACACACACACACACTCACCTGGGAGATATATCCTGGAGGCACGTGGATGGGGGGTATGGAGCCGTTGGGTGACATCATTGGAACCTCTGCAGGACCTGCAGAAAGAGTGAGAGAGAGAGAGAGAGAGAGAGAGAGAGAGAGAGAGAGAGAAAATCCATCAGACATACATGTGGGAAAAAACTGCAGTATGCTCACTTCAGCCAACACAAACACACCACACTTCAATGGCAGTAAGTTTTTTCCCTAAACATTCATCTTTTCCAAATGGGTACCTCTCATAGCAAGTATTCTTTAGAAGGCCTGGCTCATAAGCAGCAGGCTACCACTAGCCCTTAGGACCAGAAGCAGTGCATGGAGCCCAAAAAGATAGCAACTCATTCTGCAATGTCCATACATCTGAGAGTAAAGCAGCAAACAGTGTCTGTGTGGGTGGGGAGAATAGCAGTGTGTTTTGTGATGAAGAGTATGTGTGTGTTTGTGACTGTGTGGAGTATAGCAGTGTGTTTGTGAAGGTGTTGAGTATAGCAGTTTGTTTGTGGTGGTGTTGAGTATAGCATTGTGTTTGTGATGTTGAGTACAGCAGTGTGTTTTGTAGCAGTGTGTTTATGATGGAGGAAAGCATAGCAGTGTGTTTGTGAGCATGATGAGTGTTGTTGTGTGTCTGTGATGGTGGAGAGAATAGCTGTGTGTTTGTGAGCGTGATGAGTATAGCAGTTTGTTTGTGAGGGTGGCCACAGTCCCAAAAGAGAGGAAGGCTGAATCAACCTCTGAGTGGGCCTCTGAAGGTTCCTGGAACCCATGGAGAGCATAAATTGCTTCAATGAATGCAACTCAAAAGAGCTGCATCATGATTCCACTAAATCCACAGATGTTTATCAGGCTGGACCCTGTAGTTTAGTCATGAGAGTGTGTCAAGGTACATACACCCAAATAGATGTCCAAATCATGCAAAACACTGTAGTCTTAAGCCTTTTAAACTCTGTCAGAGATCTTGGCTCTGAGGTAGCTGGCTGTTTTTCCCCACTTTTTCCCCATAGTGCTAAAGGATTGTGGGTACTCGTGCTGAGCTTGTTTCCTGTTGGTGTGGAAACTCTTTAACTGCTCACTCGGTCAGTCCCATCAGGATTCGGTAGCAGGCCTCTTGCCCACTCACACACACACGCACACACTCATACTTTTCATCTGTCCTTCCATCTCTATTCTTCCATCTCTCTCTCTCTCTCTGTGCATGATGGGATTGCCATGTGCAGCACATCCTCCCCTCCTCACCACAGCTCTGCTCCGCTCTGCTTAGCGTCTCCTGCCCAGCGCCTCCCCCAGCTTCTTAGCAACCACAATAATGTTCTGTATAAACACCACTCTGTCGCTCTCTTTTCTCCCTTTCTCTCTCTCTCTTTCTTTCTCCTCCCTTCCTCTCTCTCTTTCTCTCTCTTCCCCTTTTTCTTTCTCTTCCCTAAACACTTTTTGCCTTTTTTCAGCTTTTGGTGATATTTACCAACACACAACCCCCAGCTCCCCATACACACACACACACATCTGGAGGGCTCAGAGGCCTATGGTTCACACAGCCAGTGTCTCAAGACCTCTCCCAACACATTCAGAAACAGGAGAGCCACTGAGTTTGAGCACAGAGGACCAATCTGCAGCAGCAGCAGCAGTAGCAAGTATTGAGGTCTGGGTGAAATCCTAAAATGTGGCAAGCTGTTCTCTGATCAAACTACTGCGTGTCAACCAGACTTGCTCCCTGCCCCCCACTCTCTCTCCATTGGTCCATTTCCTACTTTTCAAAACACAGATAAGATGTTAGAAAGAAAGATTACTTAAATGCACTCTAATCATCCAGTATCCTGTTAGAAAGGTGTTTACTTTTCCATGACTGTCCCTCCTCCATCTTTCTGTGTGTGAGTGTCTGTGTGTGTGTGTGTGTGTGTTTTAGTGGTGGAGGTCTAAAGCTGCTAAAGCTATCTCCCTTCTCCTGGGGCCTCTGCAGTAAAGACCTGGCCAATGAGGTGTATACTGAATATAAATCTCGGGCCAGGGGCCCTTAATGAATTCTGCAGTGGGGTGCTTCATTAGCAGCAGAGGAGGGGAAGCCCCTACCCTCACTGTGACATGGGTCAACAACAACAGTGACATCACATCCTGGTAGGTTATCTTCCATCCCATTTCTTATACCGTATATCAATGACAGTAGCTACGCATTGAATCCCATAGCAATAAAATATGAATGTTGTGTGCGTGGTAGTGCTGTTGTGTGTAATATAAGCTTGTGAGGAGAGCTTTTTCTATGCATCTGATTAAACTGTGTCTGTGGCTTTGGTAAGATTTATGCATGTTAAGGGAAAGGGTTGCCATTGGATTGCATGGGACTGCACTGGAATTGCTGAGTGTGTGTGTGTGTGTGTGTGTGTAAGTGTAAGTGAATTGGTGGGTGGGGGTGGTCAGTGTTTAATGCAGACCAACTGAAGCAATTTCTCTGGTAAATGCTAAAAAAACTAGCGGACATCAAAGCTGCTTTTTTCTTGTCAAGTGGTGAGTGAGGAGGTGGAGTCCTTCCTGGAAGCACTGTGTGTGTGTGTGAGTGTGTGAGTGACTGAGAGAGAGAGGGAGAGAGAGCTTTGTAAATATATGTCTTTCTGTCTCCATCTCTCCTCTCTTTCCTATGTGATGTGTGAAAGTGTATGCTGTATGTGCATATGCACGTGTGTGTATGTGTGTGTATATGTGTGTGTGTGTGTGTGTGTGTGTGTGTGCGTGTGTCAGTGTGATTGTGAGGAAGTGCATCCAAGAAGCAGGCCCTTTGCCTCATCTAGTGTAAATGCATCCAAACCTGTTCATAAACATAAACACCTTGTGACTCTGAGCAAAGTCTAGTGTGTGGGCGGCAGTAGTGTGTGAGTGTGGGTGCACTGGAGTTCAAACGTCTGTGTGCCAAAACAAATCACGGTGTAGCCAAGCTAATGCAAATGTACAAACACTTGCAAACACCGCTCACACAAACACACTTAACAGACACCCACGCATGACAATTCTCTCCCTCCCTCTCTCTTTCTCTCTCTCTCATACACAAAAAATACACACACATACACACACACACACACACATACACACACACACACACACACACACACACACAGGAAGGTAAACTAAAGTGGCAAGAATGATTAACGGAATACAAGGATGTCAGGGAGGAACAGCACTGGAATGCTGCCCCATCAACTCTGGACAGTACAGCTAAGACTCAAATGCAGGCTTAAAGGGCTTAGCTGTGTGTGTGTGTGTGTGTGTGTGTGTGTGTGTGTGTGTGTGTGTGTGTGTGCGTGTGTGTGTGTGTAAGAGAGAGAGAGAGAATAAGCACACACACACACACTCATCTTGAACTAATAAACAAATGATATCATTTTGTCTGCTTACAAGTCATGAGACCATGGCACCGTCCCTTTATGAGGGACTGTTGGGCAAATGCAGTTGGAAAAAGAGAAATAGTGCTGAGCCCAGCCATTTTTTTCTTCTGAAAGAAAAGGCCACCTTGGACACAAACCACACCCCAGAATGGCAACATCAAACAAATGCCGTTTGCTTTACAACGACTGTTTGCTTTATAAGCACGATCAGTCTGTCCATGGGTCTGCAGGGCTTGCTTCAAAAAGAAGGGTCCAAGGCCATAAATGCCTGCCACTGGTACATACACACATTGAAAGGGGACTTTAGGAGTGGTGTGAGAGGTCTTTCTCTGGCTCAGGGGGAAGCAGAGGGGTTGAAGAGGGGCCTTGGTGCTCTGGGAGCTTTGGGGGTTTTAGTGATAGGCTGGCTGGCTGACTGATTGGTGAGTTGGTGGGTTGGTGGGTTGGTGAGTTGGCGAACTGGTTGCAGCTGTAACTAAAACTCGTCATTCTGAGAGAACAGAGAGAACATGACCACACAGCATCATAGAGAGAAAGAGAGAGATAAAGAGAGAGGGAGAGAAAGAGGAAGAGAGACTGCACAACCCCCATGGCAGACAGTGCCAGGAACACAGACACACACACACACACACAGCTACAGCATGTGTAGCTTGAGGTCTGTTTTGCTAACCTGCTCCCTAAATTCACATGGCAGTTCGGCAGCAGCGTGCCCCTTCTGTACACCGCTTTGTCATGTTCTTGCTGTCCAGGAAAACCCAAATACTGGAAGTGAGGACAACGGCTTCCACAGTTTGGAAAAACACTGCCCTGGGAGCTTCAGGGAAAGAGCGAGGACCATCTGTTAGGTATCAGTGCCTCTGGTGTGTCACACATGAAAAAGGGAACACTGGGAGTTATCCAGAGCACAGATCAGTCCCCCTACACCCCCACCACTAGACTATTTCCCAACCCAGATGAGGGGCTGTTCAAGTCATGTTGAGTTACATGGAACCACTCAGACCTACATGTTTGCGAACAAGGTTGAGCTCTCGGGCCGACGATACACAAGGCAGACTTTTTTTTTTTTGCTAACCATTCTTTCTTCGCATGTTGTTGCTGGCTGTCGCTGCTTTCTTTACCGACTCCACACACTCCAGTTTGATCATCATGGCAATTTGCCCCACCCCTTCTTCAGAGAAGAAGTGCTGGCCAACTGTCAAACTGGAACGTGGCCTAATACAGATACAAATACAGTAGAGGACATGTTGGTGTAGGCAGGTGGTGGTTTTGTGTGTGTGTGTGTATGTGTGTGTGTGTGTGTGTGCGCGTGCGTGCATGGGCGTGTGTGTGATTTTCAGTGGAATGTCTCCCATTGATTTGGTCCTGAGAGGGACCTCCCTGCTCCCTGCTTCCAACTTTTCCAAGAAGAGAAAGCAAGAGTTTGCCACACTACCTCTCTAGTGTAGGAGAAGGAGGACAGAAGATGGAAAAGGAGTGGAATACAGTGGTGTCTCCAGAGGGCACCAATCTCCACCACTGATGGCCTTTCAGTCTTGACACCTCTCCTTCTCTCTCTCTCTCTCTCTTTTTCTCTCTCTCTCTCTCCCCCGCTCCCTCTCCCACCACATAAGTGGCTATTCAGGCATCCGCCGACTACTAGGCTTCCCAGCACAGAGGCAGCAATATGCAAGCGGCTGGCAAACACATGCCTGTTTGGACAGTCTCCTTGGCTCTGTCCACTCGGCAAACATCAGCATTCCTCTACCAGTGAGGGTGAGAAAGACTGAGAGAGAGACAGAGACAGAGAGAAAGAGAGAGAGAGAGAGATGGGAATGGGGTGACGGCAGCACAGCACGTTCCCATAGCAGGAACTCCTATGCTGGCCAAACCCCATCCACCACGAACACCCACCCTAACACACATGCACGCACGCACACACACACACACACACACACACACACACACACACACACACACACACACACACACACACACACACACACACACACACACACACACACACATTCATATACACATTCCCTCCCCCATACCAACCCCTACTTCTAGACCCAGCTAAGAAACACAGCCTCTCTTTGTGTCCATCTCTACTGGTCAGGGAGAGACTGACTATGGAGAGATCTCACTGTCTCCCAAAGGTGCACACTGGACCTGGACCACTGCACACTGGGCACACTGGATCACCCCTGGCCCCCTCCACTACATATCCACTCTGAGGTGCACAGTACAGTGTGAAAGCAACACACTATCTCTCTCTCTCTCTCTCTCATTCAAATTCAATGAGCTTTATGGGCATAACTACAATAACCAAATACTTTGAGGCTCACACACACACACACAATTAAATACACCTGCTTGCACTGCATCCATTCCCACTGCAAACACAGAAGCCAAGCCCATGGAGCACCCCCACTGCCCCAGCAAAGGCTGGGGGGCCACAGCAAGGGGCATGAGAGTCCAAACTGGAGCCCAGATACGGGCTCCAATACGGGATGCAACGTCTTTTTTCTGCTTCCATCAGCTCAAACACAGATCCAACAGTCAGCGACAGAGCTTTGCTGTGGGGTGGTTTGGCTAGACACAGAGACGACTGTCTGTTCACTCCTAAAAAAAGAGCACTTATAAAGAGAGAGAGAGAGAGAGAGAGAGAGAGAGAAAGAGATGGCACACAGAGGGAGAGAGAGAGAGAGAGAGAGAAAGAGAAAAGGGAGAAAAGAGAGAGAGGGTAAAGTGTCTGTGCCAGCTGGTAGAAAGACGACACCACATCTTGTCCTTGACCATGTTTTAATCTGTTCATTACAGTCCTGAGGATTGTCTGCCCTCACTCAGTCCCAAGCCAAACACTCAACTCTGACTGACAGAGGGAGACAGCTCAAATAACAGCACTAAGAGTGCCACAGACAACTATGAGCTCCAGCCTATGCCTGTGTATGTGTGTGTACACACACAAATATGCTCTTTGCATGTAAAAACGACAAAATCTACTCTATGGATGATCTCTGCAGATGGACAGTATCTCACAACACAGACAGATGTGCAGATGAAAACTCACAAACACACACACACACACATATGCACAATCTCCCCTGCTGCCGCAGCTGAAGTGTGTTTACCACTGCAAGTGAGTGATAAGGAGATGGAGAGCAAGTGAGCGTGTGAGAGAGACAGACACAGAGACAGACAGTCAAACAGACACACACACAGACAGACAGATGCTCGTGGCACAGCTGCAAACCTTGGGAAGCACCGCAGTCCAATGTAGCCACCCAAAACAGGGTTTCCTTCATTCCATCAGCAGCAAGCCCCAAGGAAGGGGCCACATGCCACCCTGTGTGCCCCGTTCATCACATTTACCAAGGGCCTACAGGCCAAGGGCCCCATCTGACAAATGGCTTGAAATGAAAAACAGGCTGGCTGGATGGAGGGCAAAAGGAGCAGGGCACATTTTAAAAACCACTGCAAACCTGAGTAACTATTTCCTCTGTGTGAGAAAGATGGGGCCCCCAATCCACTGAGCTGGCCAAAGGCACCAAGAACTGGATGCCAATCGTGTGCACTTGGCAAGCAAAGTATTTATGTACAATACGCCAATGTACAAACAAGCGAGTACACACACACACACACACACACACACACACACACACACACACATCCTTTAAGATGCAGCAGGCCACAGACACACATTGTCTATCCCATCTGTCTTAGCAAGTTTCCACACGCCAGACCAGACACCAGCAGTATAGGGGTCTCTGCACATACCTCTACACACACACACACACACACACACACACAAACACACATTTAAAGAAATTCATGCATTTTTTCCTCCTGTTCACACAAAGTCTCAAAAACTCATAATTGCTCAGGTTTGCCCTGTATGAACAAGGTGTTAGTGAGCTTGTCTGGAGCTAGCGGAGCTTCAGAAACATGCGAGGCCAGAACCCAGGGAGAGAGTAAACCTCTGCTGAGACACACAGAGGCTGGATGCCTGTAGCTAACAGTACTGGGTCATGGATGAGACTGCAGGTTCTCTCTCTATTCAACTTTAAATAATTCTAAATAGCTTTACTGGCATAACAATAAATACGTGTTATTGCCAAAGCCTTTCCAAATCAGTAATAGTTTATCAAAGTGTGTGTGCTTGTGTGCCTGTGTGTATGTGCATGGTCTCTCTTTCTCTCACACAGGAAACAAGTAAAGAGAGTATAAATAGGTGATGTATCTACATAACTGAAATGATTCAACTGCCTTATGACCCTGTGGAAATAGGTCTTAAAATGCTTATTTTAAGAGATCTTATCAGATGGAAAACTCTGACCACTGACCACCTTCACAAAAGCAATGCGACAGTCTACCTTTGCATGTATCAGGATGTCCATGCAATTTCTGAGGGAGACAGAGTAAAGATGTGGACACACACAGTGTAAACAAGTCTTTTTTGTTTGCACAAAATAAAAAAAGACTGAAAGTTTCTATTAGCATGCGCCAACCCCTTTTTTTTGTTTGATGTCTTCTGTCCTACTGAGAAGCTCTTAATTGTGCTGTGTATAAGGATAGATGCATGGAGAACCCTACTCTTATAGAGTGAAATATCTAAATTGTTTCATTTCATTAGCTTATACTGATCAATGACAGTAAAAGTAAATGACACACTGTTGCATCCTAAAGGCATATGGAGGTGGGGGCAGGGGGTGATGGCATGATGTAGATGAAAGAGTGGGGAAAAAAGGTTGAAACAGATGGAGGGTGGAAGACAGAGAGGAATCTAGTGGAAAGAAATGGATGGCGGAGAGGGGGAGAGGAAGAGCAAAGACAGCAAGACAGACTGAGGCCCTTATGGGTGGTCTCAATGGTGAAGGTCGTTCCTCTGCTGGAAAGTAAAACAACTGTCACCTGGGCCTTCTAACGCTCCTTCCCTTCTAACCAGCTGCACTGACAGAGACACAGGCTTATAGATAGATTGGAGAGATAAGCTTACATAGTAGACAGGCCGATAGACAGATAGATGGATAGACAGATAGATAAAGCATGCAGCCCCTTCATCTGTTTCTGCATCCATCTCTCACTCTCTCTCTATCTCATTCTCTCTCACTCTCTCTCATCCCTCTCTCTCCTTTCCTACTTCTCTCCCAGAAGGCCCCAGCTCTGCTCAGTGTCAGAGGGACAGGTTGTCTCTTTGTCACGCTGCAGCAGACAGCGTAACTCCCTCCACATTCTCCCCCTCTCACATCCTCAGTTCACCGTGTGGCCTTAGGGCCCCTGGTCTTCTTCATCTGTCTCTCGTCCTCTTCATCTCACACACACTTCTGTCCCCCACTGTTCTTAAAGTCCCTGGTCCTCTTCATCTCACACACACTTCTGTCCCACACTGTTCTTAAAGTCCCTGGTCCTCTTCATCTCACACACACTTCTGTCCCACACTGTTCTTAAAGTCTCTCGTTCTCTTCATCTCACACACACTTCTGTCCCGCACTGTTCTTAAAGTCTCTCGTCCTCTTCATCTCACACACACTTCTGTCCCCCACTGTTCTTAAAGTCTCTCGTCCTCTTCATCTCACACACACTTCTGTCCCCCACTGTTCTTAAAGTCCCTGGTCCTCTTCATCTCACACACACTTCTGTCCTGCACTGTTCTTAAAGTCTCTCGTTCTCTTCATCTCACACACACTTCTGTCCCGCACTGTTCTTAAAGTCTCTCGTCCTCTTCATCTCACACACACTTCTGTCCCACACTGTTCTTAAAGTCTCTCGTTCTCTTCATCTCACACACACTTCTGTCCTGCACTGTTCTTAAAGTCTCTCGTCCTCTTCATCTCACACACACTTCTGTCCTGCACTGTTCTTAAAGTCCCTGGTCCTCTTCATCTCACACACACTTCTGTCCCGCACTGTTCTTAAAGTCCCTGGTCCCTTCGCCACTCCATCTGTGCTCCTCACCTGAGTGACACCACAGTGCTTTCCACTTCCACTTTCATCTCCATGCAAAGGAACACTGGGCCAGATAGGGAAGAGGGTGGGAGCACACTACATGTTGAAACTGGAGAGTATAATCAGTGTGAGTGTGTGTGAGTGTGAGTGTGTGTGCGTGTTGGGGGATGGGGGGGGGGGGGGGGGAGGGGCGAGTGGTGGGTATTTTACAATGAAAACAACCAGGCAACATACTGTGGAAAAATAAATGATTTTGGAGCAAATATTCAAAAATTTTGGCGCAAATATTTGCATTTTTTTCTTCTCCTTTGGCAGAGAGGTTATGTTTTTGCTTCAGTTGGTTGGTTTGTCTGTCTGTCAGCAGGCTTGCACACAACACAACAATTTCCATGAAACTTGGTGTGGGGGTGCAGTGGAGGAGGAGGAAGAACCAAAGAAATTTTGGAACACGTCCGTGTGAGCACAGCCATATTGGCTTTGGTGGAGGTATGTGCTCTCCTAGTCCACTTCTAACTCTCTCTCTCTCTCTCTGTGTCTTTCTTTCTCTCTCTCTCTCTCTCTCTCACACACACACACTGTCCATCTGTGTGTGTGGTGTGTGTGTGTGTGTTCTTCAGAGTGTACACATGTGTGGAGCAGACTGAAAGGAAACAGAAAGACTCCAGTGGGAATGAGGGGGTTGACCTACATAAGGGACAGAATAGGGAGAGCTACAGAGAGAAAAGTGAGAAAGTAGGCAAAGAAAGACAGAAATACATAAAGAATACAGAAAGAAAGAAAGAAAGAAAGAACGAAAGAACAAAAAAGAACGAAAGAAAGAAAACACACAAACAAATGAAAGTATAAATCCTGCCAGCGGTCTTTACCCCATCTTTGTTCATCATGTTTCTTTTTTTGGGTCAGACTTTTTTTATTACTATAGAAAGTACACTTATGGGAATGTCTGTCTGTCTGTATGCATGCTTACATCTTTGTGATGTGTGTGAGAATACTGTGGAGAGAGAGAGAGAGAGAGAGAGGCTGACCATTTCCTAGATATTATGTAAGGCCCCGGCCTACTAGGACAGCGGTATCTCCCCTCAGCTCTGTAATCAGATGCATCACTTCCAGTCACGTCCTCCTGTTCTTATTCAGGAACACACTTCTATGTCACACCCATGACACCTCACTAGTCATGCACCCGCTCACACAGCACACTTCCCTGCTACGGCCTATACTCACAACCAGCACTGCACAAGACAATAACTCTACCTGTAATTAACTACATGAATTCAGCACTGCATATTGCTGATACAGTTTACTAATTGTTACCTCAGAGGCATACACTTGTGGGAAGTCCACAACAAGCCACCACAACAATTAATAACACTGCCCTTAAATGGTGCACACGATTGACCATTTCAACAATAAAAACAGAACCGGAACATTCTATTTCATTCCCAAACTACCTCCGCTATGTTAAGATAACTGGTATGTTAAAATGGAAACCTTGTGGGAAAAACTATGATGCTAATAATTCTCTCTCTCTTGAAACAGTCTATAGATTAGCTTAGTAATGACTAGCTCTGCTATACTGTTTGTCCATGCTGTACATGCTACATGCCAAAATAAGAGGGTCAGGGTGAGCTGAATAAAGAAGAAACTGACTCCATATGGCTGTACCAAAACCAGAAAGAAGATATAAGGAGAGGGAAAGAAGAGAAAAGCATGTGGGTGGCGGATCAGTGACTGGGGCTCCAAGGCCACAGGGACAAGGGGAAAAACATCCACTCTGAGACGGACAGGGAGAAAGAGGAACTGGAGGAGACAACATAACGGGCTGAAATAGCAGTGGAGCAGACAGTGCTGTCTGTGCCAGATATGAATGAGCGCGCGCACACACACACACACACACACACACACACACACACACACACACAGCCGCACACACACACACACACACACAAAAACAGCACACACAGCCACACATACATACACACATACAGCCGCGCACGCACACACACACACACACACACACACACACACACAGCTATACACACTAGATGCATGCTAGCACATACACACACAAAACAGCACACACACAAAATAGCACACACACACACACACACACACACACACACAAAACAAGGAGCACACACAGCCACACACACTACAAGCATGCTAGCACACACACACACACACACACACACACACACATGCACACATGCATAGACAGCTTCCCTACTGTTGTATATTTCCTGCCAAGTCAGACACAAACTCCCATTCAGCAGAATGAGTGGGTGGTGACTAGTGGGAATGTGTGTGTGTGCGTATACACACACGCACACACACAAACACTGATTGCTTGTGCACACTAATAGTACTTCATGTCAGACTAAGTGCTTTACCATACCATTCAGGTCTGGAGTGAAGTCCTGTTGATACACTGTGGACCACTACCAAAAGCACAGACCCAGCAAATCCAGCCACAACAGAACAGCAGGGAAACACCTGAGTGTGTCTGTAAGAGTATTTGTTTGTACACACTGCATACATTATGCTGGTGTGTGCACCCAAGTGTCTGTGTGTGTGTGTGTGTGTGTGTGTGTGTGTGTGTGTGTGTGTGTGTGTGTGTGTGTGTGTGTGTGTGCGTGCGTCTCTGTGTGTGGGCCTATATGCATATGCACATGTTTTTGAACATAAACAAACGAAAATGTGTGTGTCGGTGTGTGCACGTGTGTGTGTCGGTGTGTGTGTGTGTGTGTGCGTCTCTGTGTGTGGGCCTATATGCATATGCACATGTTTTTGAACATAAACAAACGAAAATGTGTGTGTCGGTGTGTCGGTGTGTCCACGTGTGTCGGTGTGTCGGTGTGTCCACGTGTGTGTGTGTGTGCGCGCACACGTGTGTGTCTAAGATTAAAAGAATTCCCCCAACACAATGAAACCAAAACCTATCTTGCAACGGTCACCCCCTTTGTGTTAAGTGACCTCTCAAAGGCCTGGAATGGTGTTTAGGGGCCCCGATAGGGCCTTGGTCCCCCTCTGTAAACCCAGCCTGCTTCCAGCTGTTTCCCCAAAATATGTTCCACTGGAAACCTCCACCGCCTCACCTCCCCTTTTCCATCCCCCTCCACCTGACCTGACTCAGGACCCAGAGCTTTCCCACCTCTGGGTTCCAATGTGCAAAAACACAGACACACATCCACACATCATGGCTGATCCCTTCAGTTCCCCACCTTCCTTATTTTGACCTCCATGGACAAGGTGTTTTTCACACAACTTCAGAGAGTGTGGCTGAACACTTCTCTCCCTTGCCTACACATTGTATGCAAGCAGGCTGTATGCTGAGTTAGTGAGTGAGTCAGAGCTAATGTGTGTGTGTCTCTCTGTGTGTGTGTGTGTATGTGTGTGTGTATGTGTGTGTGTGTAAATCACACATTTCCCTATCAGAGACAGAGCCTTCACAACTTATGATTTACATTCTTCAGCAAAGCACAGTGTCTCTCTCACTTTCCCGATAATTACAGACTGGCCAGCCCAAAAAGCTTTGGATGCACCAAATTACTGTGTGCTCTCCTCTCTTTGTCTCTCTCTGTCTATGAGTACATTCAGTGACATGGATGAACCTTAATTGTATTACAACATCCAGTTATAATAATGTAAGGAGAGTCCATTGCTACAGAAAGACTTTTTGGAACTTTGATGTGGTAATTATTGTTGGACTATTCTGTATGTAAATGGGAATATGAAAAGAATATTTTCCAAGCAACTCTGGTAAATGCTGTAATTGCAATACTGTATATTCTCAGAATGAGGTCAATATCTGAACTAGAGCTTTACACGTAGGCATAGTCAGTGATTCTATTACGTGTAGGTGGTGTATGTGCACTTGTGCTTTTTTTAGCTTTACAGATCTAGACTTAGAGAGTTGAGGCCTGGAGGCTGATGCCCTCTTTGGTATGATGTTTTCCTCATTGTTGCCTGGCAACAACTCCTGCTACTTGGGGTATGACTGATGACTGCCTATCTGCTCATATTTACTCTCTCTCTCTCTCTCTCTCTCTCTGTTCATTCCTTTTTTTGGAGTCACCTCTTTACCTGTCTCTTCAGGAGCACACTATTAAATATGTAGACTGAACACACCTTGCAGTCTGAGGGCCCCTTAGCATGCAGCACTTCAATAGACCATAAACAGTGTGTGAGTTTCAGACAGACTATTAGAGGAGTAAGAATGGAGACCCATCTGCCACATCATTTTAACACATGCACAAACATTCTTTCTTATTCCCCCTCCCTTCCCCTCTCTTGCTCTCTCTCTCTCTCTCTCTGTCTATCTCTCTCCATCTCCATCTTACCCACATTCACACCTTTGTTGGCTATAATTGTGTAACACATTCAGTCATTTCTAAGTCATTTCTAAATCTTACATAATCCTTTTGTTTAATATCTGTGAAGTTCAAAAGAGGTGCCTAACCCTTACAGGCCACTGTACAGAAACACATAGGGACAGCATGGTAGAGGGGCTGGATTGGGGGGGCAAAAGAAACAGGCCTTATTTCCAGACCCTCCTGCTCCACAGTCCCAAGGCCTATTTTTACTGGGATGACCTATTTCTGTGTCTGGAGGCAGGAGACGGCCGGCCCCTACTAACGTAATGTCTGGATAGGTGGCAGCTTGGCCAACCCTTTGTTCCAGCAAGGAGAGAAAGGGGGAAGGGGTGAGAGACAGAGAGAGAGAAAGAAAGAAAGAAAGAAAGAGAGAGGAGAGAGAGAGAAAGCAACAGGGCAACATTAACAAAAAGAGAGAGGGGCGATACAGAGAAAGACCAAGAGATGAGATTTAATCATGCCTAAACAACATCACAACAGCTTTAATCATGGCCTAAACAACATCACAATGTTAGTGGGCTTTAACAGAATAACTGAAGGGCAAAACAACAACTGAATGACAAAACAACAACTAGAGAGAGAGAGAGAGAGAGAAGCAGAGGGAACAAAAAGAGAGAGGGGCGATACAGAGAAAGACCAAGAGATGAGATTTAATCATGCCTAAACAACATCACAACAGCTATGGAAACTATGTTAGTGGGCTTTAACAGAATATCACTGAAGTGGCAAAACAACAACTATGACAGACATAGAGAGAGAGAGAGAGAGAGAGAAGCAGAGGGAACAAGGAAAAGAGAGATTGTTTTTAATTAAGGAGAGGCATTTGTTGCGGTCTAATAACCCGGATCCTCATGACTCATTGTTCCCACTCCCTAAAAGTTAAACTCACTCATTTACAAACACACACACACACACGTACGCATGCAGAGGCAGAGAGAGATGTGCTACATTTGTTGCGGCTGTGAGTTCCCACTCCCTAAAAGTGTAAATTTACAAACACACACACACACAAGTGCAGAGAGGTCATCTGTGAGTGTGTAAATAACTCAGCACTGGACAGGGGGCAGATTCTTAATTTCATCCCTTTACACATTCCCTTTCTAGTCTGCCTCCTCTCTCTCCCTCTCTCCCTTTCTTTGTTTCTTTCTTTGTCTTTGTCTTTGTCTCTCCCTCTCCATCTCTCTCTCTGTATCTCTCTTCCTCCTTTTCTGCTGATCGCTGACATTCCTCTAGTGAGCTGAAGACCTGTGTTGATTGATGACGGATGGCTGACGTCAATGAACAACCTCTTTAAAAAGAAAAAAAAACCTCTCCAAAACTTTGCACCTCTCATTCTACCCACAGTTTTGAGCTTTTTCTTCCTTTCATCTTTCCTTTCCTTACTTCTCTCTTCTCCTTTCCCCTGTTAGAGGTGCCACCCCCACCTCCCCACCACCCTCCTTCCCTACCCACCCCCGGTCGCCCCGACTTCCAGTACCCTGTTTGGTAGCCTCTCTGACTCAGTTGGCAGCCATGTCTCTGTCACTGGGGCACGCAAGGAGGCCCAGGATAGAGGAGGCATATAAATACATCCTGGAAATGTCACTGCACCCACCCCACACTTACTCACAGCAAAGACATCACATGTCACCCCCGGCCCCTCTACAGCACTGGCTTACTGAGACTTACTTATGAGTGCGTGGCCCACCAGGAGCGCGATGAGGGGGCAACTGCCTGTGACTTATCTGACAGTAACAAATCCCTTTACACACACACACCATAAATGGACGAAGAAAGGCAATAACATCACAACAACAACAACAGAAACAACAACAGCATTTGCTACAGACATTTATTTACATTATATAGACACCCTA